>JZKD02S1699684.1:1217214-1240487 GCA_000966675.3 Picea glauca
GATGACCCATATATAGATAGTAAGGCCCCTATTTATTCTAATCTAGTCATCCTTGTAGTATATGTCTACATAAACATGTACTTAATCCAAAATACCTTGATATATTTAGGGGTCATATTCAATGTAATGACAAGGAGGCAATCCTCAATTAAATTTGAGAGAATTATTAAGATGCACACCCACTATACTTTGGTTGATATACATGTCTATTGTCATCCTTGAAGGAATATTATAAGATGTGATAATCTCAATAGGCTCCCAAGAATATCTAGTAGACTTTATCATGTTGTAACCCGAGGATAAACTCATTAATGGAAATCCCATCATCATTGGAAGACCATGGTTAGCTACAATAGATACTTACATTGGTTATGTAATATGGGACATGAAAATTTATTAAGGATCGTCCCAAAAGAGACTCACTCTCTATCCTCCTATAAACATTTTATTGAAACTAAAATACCATTGTGTCTATGACAAGTTGATGATGAAGAAGTATTTGGGACTAGTATCTAGTCTATTATCACTCTTGACAATGCTTTATCATTGAAAGAAATACATAAGGACACATTCCTTTCAAAGTGTATCCAAAATTTGTATCCTAACACTATACAAATTCAGGAATACCTTGACAAAGAGGATGCGAATACTAACCAAACACATAAAAAAAAATTATGCATGATGGAATGACTTACCTTGCTAATTTTATGTGTTGGAAACATATAATAATTTCGTTGTAATAAGGATCTTATAGTGTGGCAGCCAACTGTATGAGGAAAAGGATCAAATGAGGTTATACCTATTCATTTATTTTATTTTTTTATTTCCGGGTTTGAAGCATTGTGTCATATCATTTCAATGAAATGTTTCATTGCGCCTTTGAACTTGGTATACAATCACCCTTTTTTTCCTAGCATGTGCATAAGTAGAGCACCTTTGTAAGGGCCTCCACTTTGTTAATTTACAGTGATTTAAACAAGAATTCATGGTGAGGTCTGGCATGTTGTAACAACACTTTTCACCACTCCCATTAATCTATTTTCAACCCTCATGATTCGTTTATCGACTACATTTTCCCAATTTGGATAGGCACTAGTCTCAATCCATCACTTTATTTTTTTATGCTACAACTATTGTATTACTGAGATTTATTTTCAAGGGAAAAAAGAGGTATCTTAGACTACTTCCAAACTTTTCCAAATGATATAATATGGTCATTTAACAGTAATCTTATAATACCCCCAAGCGCTATCAAATATCAACAATACTAAAGTGGCAATCTCAAGTTACCTTAACAACAAATCTTAACTCTAATACATGAGTAGTTTATAGAAAATAGTTGGGGGAATTGGGGAGGCCAAATGACATAACTATCCATTGGTATTGTCCCTGAGGGACAAAGAAAGTAGTTTTGGGAATATTATCCAAGAATGTGTGGAATTTGTAGAAACCACTATTGCAATCAAATTTAGAGTAAACTTGACTCTGAGAAATTCTTTGCATTAGATGATCCTTATGAGGGATGATATAATGAAAAGGAATGGTGATTTTATTAAGAGATAAATAATATACAATGAGACTCTCATCTCCATATTTCTTTTTTTAATGTTTTCTCACCATAGAGGCAGGCATAGAGTAAAGTGGACTTGCAATTTATTTTAGTTTGAGTTATAATAGAAAAACCATTTTTTATTCCATGCTATGTGTTTGTAAGGAAGAATATGGGTTTTCTCCTAGTCATAGGAATTAGGGAGTGTATCAATGTGTTAATCTTGCATTGATCTATACTAGAATTATTGAGGATTGAGGCTACAACAATCTATAGAAATCTTAGTGATAATTGGTTTTTTGGAATTGAGAAAAAGATTTTATTAGCGATTGGGTGAAAAAGTGAGTCATTGTAAGAAACAATTCTGGTAGCTTTGGCTTATTAGAAGGGATCATCATGATCTTGGAAAAATGAGAGATACTTAAAGAGAGATGGTTGTTTGGCTTGAAAGAGAATTTTAAATGGAGTTTGGTGAAGAGGAACCACATCTTTATAAGTGATGGCTTTCAAGATGATATGGAGAGGAGGGAGTATTAAACATTTGTAGGAGGGGAGTGAGAAACATATATTAGAGATAAAAATGTCCATTTATTATAGGGTATTAGTATAATTCAATATGATACTATTGGTTAAGGAATTTTCAAGGAACGGAGGGTGCAAAATATTTACACATGGCACTTTGATTTTCAAGGATATAACTATTTTGAGGAGAAATGAATTTTTTCTACTAGGATGGGGGAATGGTTAGTTTATTTCCAACATTGTGAGAAAATTGATATCAAGAAAAAATAAAAAGTATATGCTGAGCGAGTTTCAAACTGTATAGTACCTAATATGTATAGACCATTAGTAATTTTTATAATAGGTAGATCAATATTTTTTTGTGATCTAATATTCTCTAGCACTAGAGGTAGGTGGAGGGTACTGTGGAGTTGGATGCATCCAAGAATTCATGAGCTACTACTATGGTAATATCAATGAGTGTAAAAACATGATGGTGATTAATCTAGTCATTGAAAAAACTAGCATGGATGCTCTTCTACATTTTTTGGGTCAAAGATTCACATACTTGTGTCTTCTACAATGTTGGTTGTCTCTATATCTGAGTAAGTATCTTAATGAATCTCAAACATTCATGATTGAATTCATGATCATGCTCAACATAATCTCATGAATTTTAATTAGCTAAATCTTCATAGAAGAAATTCATTTCCTTCTGCAAAGGAAGCATTCATATTTCCTTACACGTTGCTTATGGAATTGGAGTTTAAAGAGTGTTTTCCTTGGTGGAAATAAGATTCTAAAGACTTCCCGACTTTGATTAAAAAAAATCAATGGTGATATTGTTGACAAAATAGATTAACAAAAGAGTGTTGAACATATTTTATTTTTCTGTGAACAATGACAATTGGATTTAGTACAAAGACCAAAGGATTTGAATTTTTTTTTTTTTTTGAGACAAATTTTATTTTGATGCATAAATAGATCATAGAAAGAAATAAATTGTTGAAAATATTTTTCCACTAGACAAACTAAGTGGTCTTTCCTTTCATGCCGTACATGTGGCTACCATTTTCTCGAATGGGAAAACAAACTTTTGAGGGAATGAGTGTTTGTAAGGGAAAATTTATGATATCTTGGAGCATATAAGTATCCTTCTTAGGTTGTGATATATTTAGTAAAAATTATAGTGTCACACAAATGTAGATTTATGAAATCTTTGAAAAGGATTTCATGTATGTGGCCCTAGTTATGGATGAACTCGTTGGACTCATTGATAAGGGATTGGCTTAAGAAATCAATAGAAGTGCAGGTGGCTTTGATTTTAACAATATAATTTATCAACTAGGGATTCAATATACTTATGGAATTACATGTATAATAGGTTACAATGACATCGTCATCCCATGTGCAAGCATCTTGGACATTTATGTGTTGGGCATTCCATTTAGACAATTTTTGGTAGCATTGTATATAATCTAGACCATCAAAAGAGAGGGGTAGAGTAGGAGAAAGGGAATGAATAGTAAGATTAGGACGATGTGTTGCATAGAAATGAGTATTGTTAGATGTTTCAACATGAGAGTGTTTTTTGGTGACATCACTATTCCCTTCCATACCAATTGTGGCAATTGATTTTTCTATTAGGGCATGTTTCATTAGTTTTGAAATGGAAATATTAGGAGATGAAGACGATGTTGATTTAATTAGGCCACTTACAATTTTTGAATCCATACTCTACTACCTTGTGGGGACTTATTTAATAGAGATAACTCTTAATACATTAAATAAGAATATATTCCACTAACTAGCCCTTTGAAAATGTTTGGATGGACTTTGTACATGTCACTATTGCAATCTAGCACATGCTAATTAATCTAGGAGTCAAGCATGTAAACAAACCTTCTCACAAAGAAGTGTTAGTTGGTGACAGAATCCAACATCGTAGGATCGATGCGCGAAGGGGTTGATCTTCGACGGGTGGGAAAGTTACGCTGATAACCTGCTTAATGAACTAATGCCTAGTGCAAGTTACGTCATCGGGTAGTGGGAAACCCTCCAAGGAGTTTGAGTGAGTCTAGCCAACGTTGATCCTAGCTACAACACCACCTTCCCTATGTTGTCACCTTAGGTAGGAAGTCTAAAATATTATGGCCTCTATGGTACCACCTACTATACCAAAGCAAAGGGGGGACAGTCGATAGTCGACACCAAGACCAACAAAGCAGGGTTGATTACTCTGTTGGGCCCAATGCGACCTCATTCTTGACCCTTGTTCTAGAAGGGCTTCCCAAAGTCAGTGATATAGAAATTGGATTTCACTCTCTAACTCAAATATTTATGTTTGTTTAGAATCTTTGGAAAAATATTCTCACAATCCTATTCCAAAGCTCTACACCTAAGCTAAGATGGGTTTCAAGAGCCCTAGAAAAGTTGTTAGATAAATTTTAATTAGTGCTTCATTTTAGGTTGTTGTTACTCAAAGGAGTGGTTGTGAAACTAATGGTGTTTCAACTCGACTCTTTAAATCATGCAAGAGGAAAATAAAATGCAATAATTTATACTTCGATGAAAACTAGCTATGGGAAGGAGAAAGAGGTTTTAAGCAAATAAACACTTTCTTGATAGATTACTATGTGTGCACTTCTAATGAAAAAAATTATACTGAGCTAATTATCCAGATAAATGGAAGCAAAATGACCCAAATTTTTAAAATACCATGCAAATGTCATAGTTCACTTAGTACACCTATACAACATTGAATCAAATGTCATAATTTCTAACATAGTAAACTTTTATGATTATAGATACCACCATACACATATTAAATACTCATAAGGGTCACGGGGGCTTAGCCTTGTTGACCAATATCTTATCACATAATTCATTCATAAAGGGTTTTTTTTAATCATGAACCCACATGTTGTGAATAAATGTGTTCACGTCAAACACTGAAAATAACAATGTAATAAAGAAAAAATTATACAAATCCTTGTTTCATAAGAGGAATGTCACATAAGGATTTCAAATTTTTATGTTCTCTGCAAATTATTAACCTTTCCAAGAAATAAGAGGTGTAAACATGGTGATATTAGTACCGAATAAGTCTATGTTCCTACAAAAAAAAGGTTAACAAATTTCCTAAAGTAGGGAAGGGATAGTGACAACAATTAACATGAGAGAACAACATTCAAGAAAAGGTAAAAGAGAGAGGAGACAAGAGGTGAGAGGATACCACACTAGAGTTGAACTAGTGAAGGAAAGAGAGGTGAGAGGAAACAACTATTATGAGGGAGGGTGAAATTTGGAAATGCTAGCCTACAACTAGTGAGGGCATTATAGGTGGAATTATCATGAGGTGACATGAATGAAGACATGACGTGATGATTTTAAAGGGAACAATCAAATGAATTGATGATGGTGAGGTGATGTTATCAATATTTTGAGAAGGAACAATTGAAGGCACTAATATTAATTGTAAGGTGACATTAGTGAGGGCATGTGCCATTGATTCTAGCTAAAAGGCACCATTGAAGGCATGGGGTGAATATGTTAGCATGGGGATGGAAAAGGAACCATAATTTTCTTATGGATACGGTGAAACATACATTAATGTTAGAATTTATCCATTAGTGAACCATAAACCTACACTAATAGATCCATAATATCTAGAGAACATAATCAAAACATTATACATACCTAAATGGTGATTTTTAAATTTAGCAATTGAACATGCAACAAAAAAATTGAGGTGGTGCTCAACATCATGCCTCATACATGGAGAATAAAAATGTTGTTGTAAAGTTGAAACTATATTTTATGTGGCAAAATTTCGAACCAACTTCAAGAAATGAGATTACCAAATCAACAAATCCCTAGGTTCACTTGAAAGTGAGCACATCCTATCAAGTCAATACAAAAGATCTTTATTCATATGAAAATCAATTGAATTAATAATAATTCTTGTGTAGGTAGTGTGGCATCCTTATTGAATGGTTGCATAAAATTTCACAAAATTTTGTGTGTGTTGTAGAACTCTTGCTAGTGTTCTATATCACACCTTTTTGTGTTAATAACCACTGCGAATGCTATTGGTGGTCGACTTGAATAGTAGTCTACATTTTTATCGGTTCAATGTAAATGATTGATAACCAATTGGAATTTCTATAAGAAATTCCATTTCATATGTTGTGTGTTATCAATTTTTCTCTAGGTCTGTAGTGGCTTATGGTTAGATTGAATAACAATTTATTTTCCCTATACATAGTGTCGCCACTAGTGAACTACTTAAACAATGGAGCACATCTCTCTATCATAACTCCAAAAGTTTTGGATTGCACCATTGAATGTCTCTAACTAAAACACAATGGAATGACATTGTTGTGTCAGAAAAATACCTATCCCATAGTCATATGCATCATCTTCTATATCAAAAGGATGAGCCACATATAGTAGTGTAAGCATAGGTGTAGTGCATAATGTCAACATATTCACTTCTTCAAAAACATGTTGTTTCACCTTGGTCTAGATGATGAAGACTTGTTTCCTCAAATTCCCTCTTAAGATTTGGTTAAGTTATTTGGTCAAGTGTGAGAATATTGGAATAAATAATCTATAGAAATTAATCAATCCCCAAAAAATGAAGTTTTGTGATATTATTTAGCTCGCAATGCATAAATGTGTGCATTCTTATTTAGGAAATGTAGTGGGTATGTGTGGAATTTTTTAGACCTCGGCCTTCATAAATGCTAATGACACAGTCTTCTATTAGCGTCAGAAGTCACTCCTGGATTGCCTGCAGGAGAAGAGCCTAACGCCCTCAGTTTTATGTCACGATAGTTTTAATGGGGTGATTGAATGGATAGAGACTCAAGAAGATATAGCTTTAACTCAGGAAACTGGGCTTGGTGTGTAGAAAACAAGGGAGGTCTTGATCCAACTTCCATCAGTAAGCTGAGTGTATGATGTATAGATGGAAGAATTAATGATATGAGTGAGAAAGATTGCCTCGAGCATCAGGCCTTCGACATCTTGAGGAGGAAAAACTCATAAGACAAAATCCTCTTGACCCCGAGTTTCAAAGAACTGAAAGGTGGCTTGACTGGATCCTCCAATTCTGAGCCATTCAGTGTTGAGAAAGCACAAGAACTGATTAGAAACCTTGTGACTATTACAGTGATCCAACCTACACCATCCTATAATAGCGCAACTTGACTGGATACTCCAATTCCGAGCTGTTCTAACGCAGTGTAAACAAAGAGATGGAAAGAGGCTGACATCCATAAAGTAAGAAGTCTCAAATGCCAATACATAACCAGAGCGACCAACGCTTCATAAAAATTTTTACAATCAAGAGCCTTGCTCAACCATTGATGCTTACAAAAATGGCAAAAACGCCCACATATACGCAAAACAACAACAACAACAAAAACAAGATGTTGCATTAAAAAAATTGCATCTGCATGTCTTCTGACAGTCTGTGCATACAGACTCTGGTCGATCGTGCACCCAAGACAGACGCTATCAGATTTTGGACTGTCCTACTGCAGATGAATCGACCAGCTTTAGTCCTTTTACTGGAGTTTCTTTTTATGGTGGAGATGATGCCTAACCACTAGCAACAACCACAATAACTTCTTTCTTGGGATTGGGCACAACCTCAGTCAACTCTGCCTTCTAGGACATGGAGGTCTCCTAATGGTGCCACCTAGATAAGATGAACGGTCTCTATTTGGATGCTGCTTCGCTGGACTACTGCGAGGGACCCCTATGGCGGATGTGAAAAAGGGTATGATGGGAGTGATGGCATCAACACTGTGGAGGTGATGGAGAGGAAATGGGAGCTGTGACATAAGCTGAGGAATGCCACGTGGTTTGAATAGGAAAGAGGAGGAAGGTGTGTGGAGTGTGGGGCTACAGGTGGACATGGAGTAAAAGGGATGATCATATAGGTGGAGGTGACTGGGAGTGAGAGGGATACATGGAAGGAGACGAGAGGGCATTGAGCTGAGGAGGGGCCATGTGGATGGAAAGAGGCAAGTTGGACAGATGACGGGGGAATAGGGTCACGGTAGGTGGAGAATGGGTGGCAATGGGGAGGATGACTTAGACAGTGACACGAAAGGAAGGGGGGCCCGCTAGAGTGAAATTCCATTCTGGACACCCCCCCCTCCATTAAAGGTAGAACTGATGGGGGGGGGGGGTTCGGAATTCAATACAGACTGTATATCTAAGTGTTGAGACTTGGGATGTCTAGATGCGCACATAAATTATCTCCGATTCCAGACACCCCCCTCTCATTAAAGCCAGAATGACAGAGGGGGTGCGGAATTGGACCTTGTCCGTAAGTTTGAGTGCCTGGATCACGACCGTCCAGATCTGCGCTCTCTTTAAATTAAATGTGACTGAGCCTCGCTGATGGATGAATGACTAAGATGACCTCGGCGCTTTTAACATGAAAATACTGAAGGGATCCACTTGTGGCTTATCTATTGCACCGTGTGTCCTTCATATGGATGGTCGAGATGGTATTTGATGTTAGAAGAGGGCTGCCTCTATTACCAGGCTCTCTCGACATGACCGGGTGCTAGGACCATAGGCTTAGCTTCAAAGGTGCTTATCGGTGTTTTGAGGTTCGGGGTTTTGAGATGTGAGATGACGAGGGACTTTTACCCTTCGAACCCCCGAATGTCGATATGCCGACGTGACTAGATCTTGCACCATGCATCACTGGATCAGACGACCTAGATTTAGTCTTGAAATACAGGCACTTTCTCTGACGCTATATATCAGGTAACTTGGTAGCCCCCAAATCCCGATGACCATTGATCTACTTCATCGCTTGATCCTTGATGTTGAAATCAGACTACTCGCTCGCTTGATTTAAGCCCGGAATGGACTTCTTCTGTGAGCTACGCTCGACGCTGATGGCTGCAGCCTTTGAATAAAACTCATCTGACCAGTTTTCAAAACCCCACTTCTATGAATTTACACCAGAGGCCTAAAATCGGAGAGGAAAACACCCCTATACAAGAAATGTTGCTAACATTAGGCTCCATGGGGGATAGAGTCATCCCTGTGATGCTCTAAGAACTCTTTTTGCAGTTCCAGTGCCTTGTTATTGGGCTATGGAGTCAAGCTCAAAACATCCCGCTTCTGAAAATATAGGCCGAAAAGTAAAGAAAAGCAAGCAAAGCTACATGCTCATAGGAGCTTATTTATATACAATCTTAATGCTAATAAAATATTTTACATGGGGCTAGGTGAAAGAAAACTTCCACCATAGCCATTCAAGCAGCTTCCTAGATAGAAGCTCCTTCCTTCTATCGATGATCACCAGCAGATGGTGTAAGTTTGATAGCAGAATGGCTACACTCTTAAAATTCTCCTCACAGGATGAAGTTGATATGAAATAGGGTGGCTCCAAGCCATAAAGGACATGCCACTCCATGTATTCAATGACAGGGTCATAGAATGAGTGACGAATTTTAGAAAATTGGCGACAGGCAGCCTCCTGTGCTACAAAGTTGTCCACCTGTGGCTGAATATCTCTGATAAGCACAGGTAGGAGGACAACTAATGCAGGATCACTAATCTCATGCGGTGTCTCTCCATTGATTGGCTCCAGATAGAACATGAAATGCGCGCTTAGCTGCTCCTCTAGCTCCTCCTCCTCTTTGTGCACTCTCCCATCTTGTAAAAAGGGAATGGTCTCCTGATCCTTCTCATCAATCCAAAATGTAAATACATCATGGGAAATCTCATGAAGGAAGAAAGAACAATCCTCTTCCACAATGGCTTCTTCATTTAAATCTAAGATAGTAGGCTCATCGGGGGTAGATGCTAACACATCCAAGAAATCTTGAATAATCTCTTCAAAAGAGCTGCTTAGATCATCTGCCTTGAAGACTGGAAAATTCTCTTCATTGTCTTTAGATTCCAATTTTGCACATTGGGGAGTGGGGAATATCGCCTACTCCCCTAATTCACTCGGGTCATCTTCTTCCTCCCAGGTTGGAAAATCCTCTGCACAGTCTTCATATTTCAACCTTTCTAATTGGGTAGAGAGATATTTCACCTTCTCCAGCAGCTCACTCAGGGAATCCTCTTCCCTCCTGGGATATTCATCATTTTCATAACCCACCTCTGATGTAGATGAATGGGGAGGAGAAAGGAATGAGTTCTGATCCAGGTCATCAAGACCATCTTCACAACCTACGTCTGAAACAGTTTCATCTCGCATATAGTTGTAATATCCCCCACAACAGTTATGACAAATTGACTCAGAGGGATACAACTTATGACAGTAAGTGGTGAAAGCCACATGGAACTGACTGAGTGAAGAAATGATAGCAGAGGGTAAATAATGATACCATCTATGTGCATCCCCTACTAACGAGAACATGAACATCTTAAGTAATACATCCTCATGATGTATCTCCCACTGACGCATGAGTTCATGAAACTCACTGAGGTGCTGAGCAGGGTTGTCCTCTTCACATTTTCTAAATATGGGCAAATAATCACCCCATTCATTCGGAGAGGGGACAACATTAGGAAAACCAGGAATAGCATAAAAATTAAAAGGAGCAAACCTACGAGTAAGGATTTTCTCCATATCGAACCAGTGGAGTCACCAATCGATCCTTGAATCATGGATTCACCAGGTGAAAGATGCGCAGCTTCGAATGTGTCTGGTCCTTGTTCACTATCAAAGGCCAGATCCTAACATTGTTGTTACCCCAGGAAGCTTGATGCAGGAGCATCTCTCCACGCAGCCAGCCAGCCAGCCAGTCATGTCAGCGTGCACGCATTCAGAGCTAAAAGAGAGGCACAACCTCATTTAAATTTGAAATGAATGTAATTAAATGTTTTAGGCTGCTGAGCCATGAAATCCATGCCTTTGCACAGGCTATATATAAGATAGGCATTCAATGTGTGTCATGGCTGAGACTAGATCCAGATGCTGGACTAGATAACCATTGAATGTAATTTATTAGAGTAGGTGAACCTGGAGGGAAGCGCTTGATGAGCCCCTCATGTAAAATATATTTTTAGATCTCATTTTGAGTTAGTAGGGATAGAGTAGAGAAGAGAGGATCTAGAGAGAGCTCAGAAACACCATTGTAAATTCAGGCATTTGCCATTGTTAATATAACAGAGCAGTTTTTCCTACATTTTTTGTGTGTTGAATGGATGTTTGTAGGTGTTCTTTTATATGCCGTGAATGTATGAATGTTAGGCATTTGTAGGGAGTTTGTGTGATTTCAGGCTTGAGAGGTCTTTGAGGTTTCATGTCAGGAGGGCATGACAGAACACTGCGGGTTCTGAGAGCCATGCACAGAGGATGCTCTTATGAACACTGGGGATTCAGACAAAGGCGTGCTGAGGCACAGGACTAAAGTCAACAGATCAGAGAAGAAGACCTGTGAGGTTGTTGAACACCTCAGGAGGTAAAGATGTGTTGAAGAGACATAGTTGCAGATAGAATCACTGAGGATTCTGTAGAGCTCTGCAAAGTGGGCATTGAGCCAGTGCAAGGAACACACAGAGGAAGGAACTCCATTGTGAGTTTAGACAGGAGACAAAATCACTAAGGATTCTGTGAGATCTCTGCCATGTGGGAATCGAGCGAGTGCATAAGTTCACAAGAGAAAAAAACGGTTGAACGTTCTGTGGAAGGAAGATACTCCACCAGGAGGGCGTCGAGAAAGTGTGCAGGTAGGCACAGACGTGAAGAGGACTCTTTGAGTTCTACTACTTCAGGAAGAGTCCACTGAAGGATCTTCACTGGGTTGCTGAATACCCAGAAGGCTCAACAAGGAGGGTGTTTGAGAAAACAGGGAGCCGGCAAGGCATCTTATTCTCCATTTAAGGGAGAAGAAAGGCGAAATCCCCCAAGGGGTCTGAGTGTTCGTGGGAAGCTCAGGAGAGACAACACTATAGGTGTGAAAAGACTCTACAAGAGTGCAGACATAAGAATCCTTTGAAGATTTTAAAGGAAGATGCTCAGGAAGGGCAGCGTTCTCATATGCGCAGCGAGACTCAAGGTCGAAGAGCTCGCAGAGGAGAAAGCAGATAAAGGTTGAGGCCTTGGAGAAATTCAAATTCTTCCAAGCGCAAGGAAGAAATCACGCAGGAAGCTCAGGAGAGCTCAGTAGCCGACGGATCGGTAGAGGAATAGATCCGGACCATTGAATTCTACGTCCAGGAGAAGCTCAAGAGGAGCCTACAGAAGGAGGAGACCGATAGCCATCGGATCTCATACTGAAATCCCGTCAGCCATTGGATCGGGAGTAGTTGCATGGAGTTTAGCCTCTGGAGGAGCAGCGCACAAGAAGAACAGATCTGGGTCGTCAGATATGGAATAAAAAAACCGACAGTCGTCGGATCTGCAGAAGCTGCATGAGAATTAGCCGTTAGGGTATTGGCCATCAGGAAATCAAAGTTCTCGAGGTCATAAAAGTTGGGACATCAGAAACCCCGAATCCAAGACAAGATCTGAGTCGCCTATTTGAGGAGGGGCACGTGTCATGTGATCATCCATTCCAGAGATCCGAGGCACCAGGCATCGAGACTTTGCAGGTCTCGAAACAATGATAAGATATGAACCATCCATTCTTGAGGACGCGTGGCAGTGAATCGACGCCATCGGGGAAGAGAACCGACAGGAGGTCGCCCATCGGCAAATCGGCAATCGGAGTTTTGCGAGTCCAGAGGACAAGGCGTTGGGACACTTGAAGTCACGAACCCTGAGGAGGTATCTGAGCCATCCATCATCGGAGGATAGGTTTCGAAGATCCAGAGCGAGTCGGCATAGCAGGCCATCGGGAAATCGGAGTTCCGAGGGTCGAAGGAACCGTGACATTGAAAGTCACGAAATCCCAACATAATCGGGACCGTCCATCAGAGAAGGGACACGTGGAGGAGATCGATGCTCTATTGGGAGAGGGGCTCCCGGTGATGAGTGGCTCGTGCATTTCAAAATCGCAATCCGCGAAACCCTGATCAGTGGGGGACAACTGTCAGCATAACAATGGAGGAGGACAGAGCTATAGGGAAGACGCGTGTCAGGCATCCGGAGGAAATCAGGGATCGGCATATCGCGAGTCCCGTGGACATGTGCACATTGACATCACAAACTCCGTAGCCCCGGTGGGGTAAGGTAGTGGTCACGGAGTGATGGTCACGTTGGCCAGAGATTAGCCAGGAGGGCTGAAGCACATCGCAAATCAGGAAATCGGGAACCCCGGGTACAAGGAGTCCATACCCTTCGATATCATGATAGGGGAAACCCCGATGGGAGGTTGACTGAGGTCATATGGTAGCGGTCACGTGGACCATGGCCTACCCAGGAGGGCTAGCGCATAAAGAGCTCATCGGGAAATTAGAACCAAAAAAAAAATCCCAACAGGAAGGTAAGGCTACGGTCTCATGGAGAATGGTCGTATGGACCAAAAGGTATAGCCAGAGGGGCTAAGGCTAGGGAAGGAGCTCATCAGAAATCGGGGAATCGAGAGAACAGTGACTCTTGACAGCAGGAAGCGGAAAACCCCGAACCCTGATACTGAGTCGGGGATAACCAGGGTAAATTGAAGGGAGCCATGTGGGATTTGAAAAGGACCTGTGGATTGGGTTTTTGCATGGAGATTCCCAAGGGAATCTAAAGAGCTGCTTCGTCTTAGCAGAAGAAGGGATTTTGAGAATGATCCTGTGAGTAGGAGGTCAGGTGAAGAGACCCTGCGGGGTGATAGGGTGTACCTCTTTGCATCAAGTGGTATCAGAGCCTAAATTCTATTTTTATATTGCAGACAGAGGAGGCAAGGAGAAGACAGAGCGGGAATTTCATCTGTATATTGCAGGTGGAAGAAGACAGAGTTGCTAAAGACTCTGTAAGGACTTGTTTGCAGGTAGGAAGTAGTCCATAGACAGTCAACAACACTGTAAGAAGATGAAGCTGGACACACTTAAGATGCGGAGTGATAGCAACATATCTATCAGGGAGGCAGATAGACACGGCAAGATGGCTACTAAAGTCCATAAGCATGCTGAAAAGAAGAGCCCAAAGCTGATGAGTGCAGCAGAAATGGATAAGGAGCTTACTGACATAAAGAGAGATGGAGGAGCTCGAAATGAAGATGCGGCAGAATAAGAAGCCAAGATGGGTGTATGAATGGCCCATGAAGGAACCAAAGGTGAAATGGCTAGTCAGGGAGTTGATGGTCAAAGGGCAGCAGAGGCTGTTAAGGAGATGGCTGAGGTATGTTGAAACCTCAAGGCCACCGAGGAGGAAGAAATGGTTTACATCTGTGAACCAGAGATTGGATACATTCTCGGTGAGGAGAATGATCAGAGATCGTTGTGGGATCTCATAGACTTCCAGGAGGGCAGTGGAAGGTTTCCAAATGGCCAGATGGGTAAGGGAATAGAGATGAGATCGGCTGATGATCTCAAAGACTGCCAGGAGGGTAGAGAAGAGGAAATTCCAGATTGCCAGGAGGGAAACAAGTTGATATTAGTTGAGGATCTCACAAACTGTCATGAGGACAGCCAGGGAATTTCACATTGCCATCTAGGAAATGAAAGGAGATTGCTGAGGGATCTCGAAGACTTCCAGGAGGGCAGCGGAAGCATCTCCGATTTCCAGGTGGGCAGAGATGAAAATGCAAGACTAGCTGAAAGTCTCATGGACACGGAGGAGAGTTCAATTCAGCAAGGAGTGCTGATGAAGATGGGATCGGTTGATCTCATAGTCTGCCAAGAGGGCAGCAGAAGCATCCCATATTTCCATGTGGGCAGGGATGATCCAGTGAGTTGGAATCAGCCAGAGGAGCTGACAGAGAAGATGGAAAAGGATCAGTAGGTGCAGCTGACAGAAGAGGTGGAAGATCAAAATGATATTCTGATGATTGGGGGAATACAAGTATTCCTACCATTTGCCCAAGAGGAGGCAGAAAGTTGTATTGCAGGTGCAACAATAGCAGAAGAACAGTCACCGTTGACGATGACTGTCAGAAAGGAAAGGAAATTGGAGCAGACTTTGGGAGTTGCCCAAGAAGAAGAAGGGAAGAATGAGCGTTTTGAGGAATGACTCAATGATTTTAGCCAGCGAGCTAAGAGCGCTGTAGCATTGGAGATGAAAGCAGAAGAAGAATCAGAAGACGAAGAAGAGAAGAACGAGCATTATGAGGAATGGCTCAGCATTTTCAGCCATGAAGCTGAAAATAATGCAACAGAGGAGGTTGAATAAACAGAGGAAGAAAAGGCAGACAACATATGTTTTGTTGAGCTGTGGCAGCAGATTGAAGCCCTGGAAGAAAGGGTGAAAGTGTAGAGTGTGCACATCCAACAAGTGAAGTTGGAAACTGATCAAGAAGTCATGGGAGATCATGATGATCTGCCCAATGGCCAAAAATTTTTGCAGCTGAGGAGACTGCAAAAACAGGACCAGCCAAGGGAGCAGCTGGATACAGTGATCGAAGAGATCATGGAGCTGATGATCCGATCAGCAGAAACTGCCAGTGAGGAGAGGCTGAGAAGAAGAGAAGTAGCAGCAGCTGCAACAACGAAGAAGCAGCAGCAACAGAATGGAGTAGATGGGAAGCTCCAAAGACTTATTTGGGATCCAAGAGGATTTCCAACCCCTTAGAGGGGAAGCGCATGAGTAGGAGCTCATGATTTTGGTTCTAATTTCCTGATGAGCTCTTTGTGCGCTAGCCCTCCTGTCTAGGCCCTAGTCCATGTGACCGCTACCATATGACCTCAATCAACCTCCCGTCGAGGTTTCCCCTATCGCGATATCGAAGGGTATGGACTCCTTGTCCCCGGGGTTCCTGATTTCCCGATTTGCGATGTGCTTCATCCCTCCCGGCTAAGCTCTAGCCAATGTGACCGTCACTCCATGACCACTACCTTACCCCGTCGGGGCTACGGTGTTTTTGATGTCAATGTGTGCATGTCCACGAGACTCATGATATGCCGATCCCCGATTTCCTCTGGATGCTTGACACGCATCTTCTTTACAGCTCTGTCCTCCTCTACTGTTGTGCTGACAGCTGTCCCCCACTGATCGAGGTTTCGCGGATCGTGATTTCGAAATGCACGAGCCACTCATCACCAAGATCCCCAATATCCTGATGATCAAAACTCTGATGGATTGACTCCTTGTCAACCCCTCTCCCGATAGAGCATCGATCTCCTCCACGCATCCCTTCTCTGATGGACGGTCCTGATTATGTCGGGATTTTGCGACTTTCAATGTCACGGTTCCTTCGACCCTGGGAACTCCGATTTCTTGATGGCCTGCTATGTCGACTTGCTCTAGATGTCTGACACCTATCCTTCGATGATGGATGGCTCAGATTCCTCCTCGGGGTTCACGACTTCAAGTGTCCCGACGCCTTGTCCTCTGGACTCACGAAACTCTGATTGCCAATTTGCCGATGGGTGACCTCCTGTCAGTTCTCTTCCCTGATGGTGCCGATTCGCTGCCACACGTCCTCAAGAATGGACGTTTCAGATCTTATCACTGTTTCGAGACCTACAAAGTCCTGATGCCTGGTGCCTCGGATCTCTGGAACGGACGATCGCGTGACACGTGCCCCTCCTCAAACGGGCGTCTCAGATCTTGTCGCTGATTTGGGGTTTCTGATGTCTCGACTTTTATGACATCGAGAACTCCGTTTTCTCGATGGCCAATACCCCGATGGCTAATTCTCGTGCATCTTCTGTAGATCCGATGGCTGTCGGATTTTCTATCCCAGATCTGTTCTTCTTGTGTGCTCCTCCTCCAGAGGCTAACCTCTATGCAACTCCTCCCGATCCAACGGTTGACAGGATTACCATATGAGATCTAACAACTATTGGTCTCCTCCTTCTGTAGGCTCCTCCTGAGCTTCTCCTGGACGTAGAAGTCAATGGTCCAGATCTATTCCTCCGCCGATTCAACAGCTACTGATCTCTCTTGAGCTTCCTGCGTGCTTTCTTCCTTGCGCTTGGAAGAATTTGAATTTCTCCAAGGCCTCAACCTTTATCTGCTTTCTCCTCTGCAAGCTCTTCAACCTTGAGTCTCGTTGTGCATATGAGAACGCTGCCCTACCTGAGCTTCTTCCTTTCAAATCTTCAAAGGATTCTTATGTCTGCACTCCTGCAGAGTCTTTGCTCACCTACAATACTATCTCTCCTGAGCTTCCCATGAACAATCAGACCCCTTAGGGTATTTCACCTTTCTTCTCCCTCAAATGGAGAATAAGATGCCTTCCCGGCTCCCTGTTTGATCAAACACCCTCCTTGTTGATCCTTCTGGGTATTCAGCAACCCAGTGAAGATCCTTCAGTGGACTCTTCCTCAAGTAGTAGAACTCAAAGATTCCTCTTCACGTCTATGCCTACCTGCACACTTTCTCGACTCCCTCCTGGCAGAGTATCTTCCTTCCACAGAACGTTTAGCAGTTCTATTCTCCTGTGAACTTATGCACTCGCTCGATGCCCACCTGGAAGAGCTCTCACAGAATCCTTAGTGATTTCATCTCCTATCTGAACTCATAATGGAGTTCCTTCCTCTGTGTGCTCCTTGCACTGGCTCAATGCCCACTTGGCAAAGCTCTATAGAATCCTCAGTGACTCTGTCTGCAACTGTGTCTCTTCCACACAGCTTTACCTCCAGAGGTGTTCAACAACCTCACAGGTCTTCTTCTCTGATTTGTTGACTTTATTCCTATGCCTCAGCACGCCTTTGTCTGAACCCATATTGTTCAGAAGTGCATCCTCTATGCACGGCTCTCAGAATCCTCAGCGTTCTGTCATGCACTCATAACATGAAACCTCAAAGACCTCTCAAGCCTGGAATCACACAAACCCCCTGCAAATGCCTAACATTCATACATTCACAGCATAAAAAAGAACACCTACAGACATCCATTCAACACACAAAAAATGCAGGAAAAACTGCTCTGTTATATTAACAATGGAAAATGCCTGAATTTGCAATGGTGTTCCTGAGCTCTCTCTAGATCCTCTCTTCTCTTCTCTATCCCTACTAACTCAAAATGAGATATAAAAATATCTTTTACCTGAGGGGATCATCAAGCACTTCCCTCCAGGTTCACCTACTCTAATAAATTACATTCAATGGTTGTCTAGTCCAGCATATGGATCTAGATCTCAGCCATGACACACATTAAATGCCTATCTTATCTACAACCTGCACAAAGGCATGGATTTCATGGCTCACCAGCCTAAAACATTTAATTACATTCATTTCAAATTTAAATGAGTCTGTGCCTCTCTTTTAGCTTTGAATGCATGCGCGCTGACATGGCTAGCTAGCTGGCTGGCTGCGTGGAGAGATGCTCTTGCATCAAAGCTTCTCAGGCTGAGAAAGTAGCTACTGAAACCTTCTCGAGAAATCTCCTTAGGGTCAGCTTTCAGGTGTGATAACAGTAGCCATAGCTGAAACAGTGATGTGGAAAACTTGGAATCGCCACAGTGGAGTCACCAGGTGCACAGTAGCAATCTTGAAGGGCTTTGATGTCTGATGCACCTTCAGATTCAGAGGCTCAATGTCGTTCTACCCAGGGAAAATATTCAACTTCGTCCTCGGCAACGGCACCAGAAATTTTAGTGTCAAAAGTCACTCCTAGATTGCCTGCAGGAGCAGAGCCCAACGCCCATAAGTTTTATGTCACGATAGTTTTGATGGGGTGATCAAATGGATAGAGACTGAAGAAGATATAGCTTTAACTCAAGAAACCGGGCCTGGTGTGTAGAAAACAAGGGAGGTCTTGATCCAACTTCTGTCAGTAAGTTGAGTGTAAGATGGATAGATGGAAGACTTAATGAGATGAGTAAGAAAGACTGCCTCGGGAATCAGGCCTTCGACAGCTTGAGGAGGAAAAACTCAGAAGACAAGATCCTCTTGAACTTGATTTTCAAAGAACTGAAAGGTGGCTCGACTGGATCCTCCAATTCCGAGCCATTCAACGTTGAGAAAGCACAAGAACTGATTAGAAACCCTGCGACTATTATAATGATCCAGCCTACATAATCCTATAATAGCGCAACTCGACTAGATCCTCCAATTCTGAGTTGTTCTAATGTAGTGTAAACAAAGAGATGGAAAGAGGATGACATCCATAAAGTAAGAAGTCTCAAATTCCAATACATAACCAGAGTGACCAACGCTTCATCAAAAACTTTACAATCAAGATCCTTGCTCAACCATTGATGCTTACAAAAATGGAGAAAACACCCACATATACGTAAAACAACAACAACAACAAAAACAAGACATTGCATTAAAAACATTGCGTCTGCATGTCTTTTGATAGTCTTCGCATGCAGACTCTAGCTAATCGTGCACCCAAGACATAAGCTATTAGATTTCGGATTGTCCTGCTGCAGATGAATCGACCAGCTTTAGTCCTTTTGCTGGACTTTATTTTTATGGTGGAGATGATGCTCAACCACCAGCAACAACCACAATAACTGCTTTCTTGGGACTGGTCACAACCTCAGTCAACTCTGCCTTCTGGGACGTGGAGGTCTCCTAATGGTGCCACCTGGATCAACTGAATGGTCTCTCTTTGGATGTTGCTTCGCTGGACTGCTGCGAGGGACCCCTATGGGGGATGTGAAAAAGGGTATGATGGGAGCGATGGCATCAACACTGTGGATGTGATGGAGAGGAAATGGGAGCTGTGGCATAAGCTGAGGAATGCCACACATTCTAAATAGGAAAGAGGAGGAAGGCGTGTGGAGTGCAGGGGTACAGGTGGACACAGATTAAAAGGGATGATCATACAGGTGGATGTGACTGGGAGTGAGAGGGACACATGGTAGGAGAAGAGAGGGCGTTGAGCTGATGAGGGGCCATGTGGATGGAAAGAGGGAAGTTGGACATATGACGGGGGAGGAGGGTGGCGGTAGGTGGAGAATCGGTGGCAACAGGAAGGACAACTCAGATAGTCACACAATAGGAAGGGGGAGCCTGTAGAGTGAAATTCCATTCCAGACCCCCCACCTCCATTAAAGGCAGAACCGATGGGGGGGGTCTAGAATTCAATACAGACTGTAGATCTAAGCACTGAGACTTGGGCTATCCAGAGGCTTATCTACGATTTCGGACCCCCCCCCTCTCGTTAAAGAGAGAATGACATAGGGGGTGTGGAATTGGACCTTGTCCATAAATTTGAGTGCCTGGATCACAACCGTCCAGATCCATGCTCTCTTTAAATTAAATGTGCCCGAGCCTTGCTGATGGATGAATGGCTGAGATGACCTCGACGCTTTTAACATGAAAATCCTGAAGGGCCCCACTTGTGGCTCAGCTATTGCACCATGTGTCCTTCATATGGACGGTCGAGATGGTATTTGATGTTAGAAGAGGATTGCTTCTATTACCAAGCTCACTCGATGTGACCGGGTGCTAGGACCATAGGCTTAGCTTCAAAGGCGCTTATCGGCGTTTCAGGGTTCGGGGTTTCGAGATGTGAGATGATGAGGGACTTTTACCCTTCGAACCCTCGAATTTCGATATGCCGACGTGACTAGATCTTGCACCATGCATCACTGGATCAGATGACCTAGATTTAGTCTTGAAATATAGGCTCTTTCTCTGACGCTATATATCGGGTAACTTGGTATCCCTGAAATCCTGATGATCGTTGATCTGCTTCATCGCTTGATCCTTGCCGTTGAAATCAGACTGCTCGCTCGCTTGATTTAATACCAAAATGGACTTCTTCTGTGAGCTACACTCGGCGCTTATGGCTGCAGCCTTTGAACAAAACCCATCTGACCGGTTTTCAAAACCCCACTTCTACGTGTTTACACCAGAGGCCTAAAATCAGAGAGGAAAACACCCCTATACAAGAAATGTTGCTAAAATCTTCCATAAATGTCAATGACTTAGTATTCCATAACTTATGGCATTGTGTTCCTTAGTAAGCTCAATATAAAGTTAGAATATCATCAAAGTCTTGTTGCATAAGTTACATAGTTGCATAAGTTGCATAAGTTGCATAGTTGCATAAGTTGCATAAGTAAGCTCAATATCAAGTTGTCTATTTCATAATTGCATAAGTTTCATAGAGAACTTCATAAAATCACCATCAAGGAGAAGTTCCCTATTCCATTCATTGATGATATATTAGATGAAATGGTGTTATGTTACTTAGTAAGGTCAATATCAAGTTAGAATATCATCAAAGTCTTGTTGCATAAGTTGCATAGTTTCATAGTTGCATAAAGTTGCATAAAATTGCATAGTTGCATAGTTGCATAAGTTGCATAAGTTTCATAATTTTCATAAGTAAGCTCAATATCAAGTTGCTCAAGTTGCATAGTTCCATAGTTTCTCAAGTTGCATAGTTGCATAGTTGCATGTTATAGGGACCTATTTTATTCTAGGTTATCTTCTCCCATTTAGTGATTTAAATGGATATGACGATGGATCGGGTTCCTTGGGTGATTGTAGGATTGTAAATCCTTGGAGGTTGATGAGGGGGACCCAATACCCATTTTCTTGCATGCAATGTTGGTGAAGGGCATCCTTGAACTTCAACCTTCTTGAACCATATGTTAGTGGAGCCTTAGGCATGCATGAAATCATCAAAATCATATATAAAATAGGATACAACACCCACTCAATCATCCAAATCATTTCATAATCAATAAATTACACAAAACCCAACACAATTATATTAATAATGGTCAATAGAGGTCTCATAGAGTACAAAGATGATCAAAATACCTTAAAAATGGGCCTCATGATACTACAATTGGGAGGCCTGTCATCACCTCCCAAATTAATTTTTTTCACACCCTTGTTAAAAAAAAATGATGATGTAGCTACTGCTATTTCCTCTCTTACTAATTAACTACTCCTAATCTCTACAATCCTTCTTCAAATCATATGCCACAAATTGGCTAGTGTCACCATTTCCATGGTACCTAGGATCTTTCTACACTTTTTTCTAGTCTTTCCTTTCCTTATCTTCATATAAGAATACTACTTTGTAGGGTACAAAAGGAGAAGGAGGTTGAACCTAATATATATCTAATTGATATTGACCCTCCTCAATGAATTCTTGCACAATTGGTCCCTAAACATGGAGGCTTGCAAGTTACTAGGGAAATCAGGATCAACCCTCTTGAGGTCATGTGAGAATGAATTCCACCTTCTTTAGTGGGAATAGGGAGCATATTTATGTTTGATCAAAGAAAGGAACATTGGATGGTTGTTAAAATAATATTATCATATGTATAAGGAACCAACATCTATGTTTTAGTCATCAAGATCAAGGTAATAATAGTTTTGACTTACATGGATTTGTCAATGAAGATTGGGTTGGAGATGTGGACAACAAAATGTCCACAAGTGAAAATGTATTTTATTTGTTCCAATGAGTAGTGAGGTTGATGAGTAAGAAAAAAATCATCATTGCCTCTTCTAGTTCAAAGGCACGCTATGTTGTTGCAACAAAATTTATCAAAGCCACAATTTGGTTATTGAGATTATGAAACAATATTGCTATCAAATAGGTGAGTTTAGAAATTGAATGTGATAGCCAAAGAACCATTGTGATAGCCAAAGCACCATTGAAATTTTCAATTTTTAGAAATAGAGAAATATAGGGTTTGGAAGGTATTATCCCAGGTTTTGATTTTTTGTGATTTTGGAGTGCTAGGATATCAGTTCAAAATAATTTTGGGAACCACACAGAATCTTAAATGAAAGGAAAATTCCACTTAATGACATTCTCAACCATTTTTAGCATTTTTAGCAGCAATTATAGAAGAGCCATTACTATTTTTAGAGTTTGGTCGGATGGGGATCCTCTACCTCCGTCGATGTCCAAATGGAGGTTGTGACCCCTGAATATCTCCACTCCTAAACGGGTTTGGCTAGATAGGGCATGTTTATTTTCCTCTTTCAATGTCTCCACTCCTACACGTGGGGTTTCACCGGATATGGCTGCTCTCATGCGCCTAGGGTTTCACTCTGGTTTTTGTCTCCACTCCTGTGCGAGGTTTGGTTGCTCTCTGTGATTGTTGTCATGAATGGAATGGGTGCAAGGTTTGGGGTTATTTTCGTGAATCGAATGGGTGTGGGGATAGTGTTATGAGTTTTGAATGGTGGTTTTTTTTTTTTCGTAATTTTTTTTTATTATTTGTTTTTAATTTAATTAATATATTATATAATATATATTGTTTTTTGTTTTTAT
>JZKD02S1699684.1:1240708-1252930 GCA_000966675.3 Picea glauca
ATGGTGGCCTCCTAGGAAAAGGGTGGTTTCCATAGCATGGTATCGAGTTTCTATATTCCTTCAAAGATAAAAAAAATAGTGTAGTGGTTGGTTGCTTGTGTTGACAAAAAGCATTTAGTGAGAAATATTGGTGGTTAGTACTCATGACTTTTGGTATTGCTAATGCTATTGTGAATACATATCTAGCCAAGGTCAATGTCCTTCAAGGTTGGCCCAATCCCTCTAATAATACATATATAAAGAGTTTATTAATCCTTGGTGGCATGGATTTCTATAGAAAAGTCATTCAACATTTCTCTCACAACGTTCAACCATTTCATCAACTCTCCAATCAAAATAAATTATCATAGAATATCACAAAACCTAAGGGAATTCAACAAGTCAAGGATTCCCTTTGTGTATCTATGCCTTGGCGACCTCCTAGGAAAATTTGCAAGGTCCTAGGAAAATTTTCCAAATAGATTACCCCAACTCATGGCAGCCTCCTAGGAAAAGGGTGGTTGGCTAGTTGCTTGTGTTGACTAAAATCATTTAGTGAGAAACATTGGTGGCTAGTACTCATGAATTTTGGTATTGCTAATGTTTTAACTACATTGAGTAAGAACAACACCTAGAAACCACAACACAATCCCTCTCTACGGGGTCCTTAGCATCAAATTTGGATAAGGACACCATTAGGAGGTTTTTTGTAGTAAGGACGGGTAGAGAGGCCTTAACCATGGTTGAGGAAGAAAAACAAGTGCCTTAGGATATTGTTGAATATTTTTAGGCTTGAGAGCCTTGAATAAGTCCTCAAACCAACACATCACTCATTTGCAAGGCTTCCTTGAAGGCCTCCAAGTAGGATACAAGTGCCACGAGTAGGTTTTGTTCCCTAGAAATGTGTCCTAACACCTAAAAATGGTTAAGGGGGGAGTAAAGGACTTAAGCCATACTTGAACCTTCTCAAGCTCATGTGCCATAAAAAACACCTAGAAACCATGACATGAGATCTCACTTCAATGTCTTTGGACTAATATTTGGAAATGAATGCCATTTATATGTTTTGCATACTACATATGGGTCTCGGGGCCTTGACCATGGTTGTGGTAGGGAAACAAGTCACAATCCCTTAACCATGGTCAAGGGAGGGAAACAAAAACTCAAGACCCAAACATATCATATCTAGCTCAAGCACCATGAACAATTCCTCAGGTCACCACACAAGACCACGGATGGGTCACAAGACCTTATTTATCATCAAAGAATGAAAACAAGAGCCTTATAATATTGTTGAATATTTTGAAGCTCAAGAGTTTTTAACAAGTCACCAAACCAACATAACATAAATTTGGCCTTTAAGAGGGATATAGGCATCGCAATTAGGTTTTGTACATTGAAAATGGGTGTAGAGGCATAAACATGGAAAGTTGGAAACAATGGCCTAAAGACATAAATAAACCTTCTCAAGCTCAACCACCATCGAGAACACCCAAAAACCATGACATGCATCCTCTCTAGGGAGTCTTTGGAATCCAAGTTGAATATGGGTGACATTATGAGGTCTTCTTCATCATGGATGGGTCTTAGCTAGCTCATGACTATAGTTGATGAAAGGAAACAAGAGTTTTCAACCCTAAACCTTGCTTCTCAATCTCAAGAACCATAGACAAGTACTCAAACCACCACATATGACCTATGTAACGTATCGTTCACCTCAAAGTGGTATTTTGGCACCGTGAATAAGTTAGTTTTAATTTGAACCAAGAATGGGTCTCAAGGTATAACCAAGGTCAAGGGATGGAAACAAGTGACTTGTTCCCTAAGTGAACATTATTAGGCTTAACATATATGAACAACAACTACAACCCACACAACTTCTCAGGATATAGTGTTGGACGAGTCCTTAAGCCATCACATAGGACCCTTGTAGGTTATTTTTGGACTATTTGAGGGATACAAGTACAATATAAATGGGTCTTGAGGGCTTAACATGCAGATTAAGGGGTAAAGAAGGGTCTTAAGCCCTAACTGAACCTTCTTGATCTCAAATTCCATGGTTAGGCCGGGAGGAAAAAACTTGGACTTTATTCCCTAAACATCACTTTTTAGGATCAATCACCATGAACAACACCTACAGATTACCATAACACAAGCCCTATAAGCTAAGGGTTTTTTAGCATCAGATTTGGAATATATGGACTCCATTAGGAGGTTTTGTGCATTGAGTATATACATAGGATCTTGACCATGGTCAAGGAAGGAAAACAAGTTGTGCCTCAAGATATTGTTGAACATTCTTGAGCTCAAGATCCTTGATTAATGACTAGTGCTCGATCCAACAGATGAGTCCATTGTATGGGTTGTTTACAAGCCTATGAGTGTGTTATATGAGTTAAGAATTAACACTGATGCATGTTGGAGGTAAGGGGTTACATGGGATAAGTTATAGAGGATAATGGTTATGAATTATAAGGGTAAAAATGTTATACAAGTGATGGGTTATATTAGGGTTTATAGAGCTTAGGTGTGATTGAGTTATAATAGTTAGGTGTTAGGTGTCTTAAGGTAGTCCCTTAATTCATCTACCAAAACTTTATTATAGCCTAATAAATAATCAAGAATAGAAATCAATACTAATCCTATCACCTACTATGGAAAAAGGAGAATTCTTTTATAAAAATTCCTTTAAATATTTTCCATTTCCATGTCTCACCTTTTTCCTCATATACCTTGTACCATTTATATGTTATATCTTCTAATATTTTATTTGGGAACATATGTGGCCATAAAATCTCATCAAAATGTCCAATTAGATGTGTGTATTCTCTAATATTATTCTAAAAAACAAGTGGTATTTCCCTTATTGATAAGAAATATTTGACATTATCCTTGGGGATAGCCTAAATACTCCAACATACCCTCTCTCTAGAGTCATAGATTCCCATCCACTATTCATAGAGCTCAGTTTTCAAATTATAACCCATATATATTAAGGACTCTTAATGCACCTCTCCTATGAAATTAGGTTTAATATGCTCATCATTTTCATTTAGGGCCTGATACAACTCATGAATGCCATATTATTCTTCCCACTATTTTGACCAAGGTTTAACTTCCTTAAGGTATAGAGGTATGATAATTATTCTTCCATTTCCTTTGAGATTTATGCTATCCTTCTCTATAGAGATTGTTTCTTTCATTCTTCTTCCCCAAGTTCTTCCCACAAGGACTTCATACACCATACTTTCTTCAACTAGGTTGATGATATCAAAGTTCTTAATGTTTGATATTCCCATAATGCTTGATTTGACCCCTTTGTACAACCCAATAGTTTCTATAAAACTTTGGTCATATAACTTAGAAAAATTTCTATAATTGACCATGTGGGGTCTCCCCATCTAAAAATTTCTAGAATTGACTGGTGCTCTAGGAAACACATGAGTCCATTGTATGGGTTGTTTGCAAGCCTATGAGTGTTTTATATGAGTTAAGAATTAACACTAATGCATGTTGGAGGAAAGGGGTTATAGGGGTTAAGTTATAGAGGATAGTGGTTATGAATTATAAGGGTATAAAGGTTATACAAATGATGGGTTATATTAGGGTTTATAGAGGTTAGGTGTGATTGAGTTATAATAGTTAAGTGTTAAAGGTTACATTAATGTTAGGAAGTAGGTTCCATAAAGAGTTAGACATTATTGGAGTTATATTAGGGGTTATGGATGATAGTGGTTCTAAGAGTTAGTGATTATATGGTTAGTAGTTATAGAATTTAGAGACTAATTAAGTATTAGATGTTATAGGAGTTAGGGGTCTATAAATATTCCATATAAAACAACAATTTTGGGGGGTTTATAAATATTCCATACATTCTACATGATAAAAATTCTTTAATATGGAGCACATGCTTTTCCCTAACCTTGGAATAAATAGTGAGATCATATTGATAATCAACCATTGTCTTACCAGTCAAATCATGGTAGGAATTATCCATGGACCTATGAAATGTTGCACCATTATTCATCAACTCAAATGACATTCAAACATAAGCATAAGTCCCCTACAGGGTTGTGAAAGGTGTCTTAAGGTAATCCCTTAATTCATCTACCAAAACAAGTGGGTGTGTTGTGAGTCAAATTTGAGTCCATAAACCCTCCCATATCGTTAAGGAATGTGAAAAGTCTATACATGTCAAATTTCAATGCATACAAAAATAGTTTGAAAAAATTTCAACGTTGGCCCCATTCCCAGGTCATTGTTGCGCATGTCTAGTCCTAGTACAATGTCTTTTCGTTGTTCCTTTAAAAATTTGTTTGACAATACACACATTCCCTCATCTAGTACTGTAAGGACATGTTTTCATTAATTGTGTTGATTAAACAATGAACAAAAAAACAGGGATTTTTCATCACAATTATGACAAATATACAATGTAGAACCTGAAAGAAAAATGAGGAAAGGCTGATGGAAAATTAAAACTTGTGTCAACCTATTTGTGCACTAATTTGAAAAAAATATAGGGTTTATGGTTTGCATGATAAATTGATGATGGAAACAAGTGGGTGTTTGAGTCAAATTTGAGTCCAGAAACTCTCCCATATCATTAAGGCATGTGAATAGTCTGTCCATGTCAAATTGTAGTGCATACAGAAACAATTTGAAAAAATTTCAATGTTTCCCCCCTTCATAGGTCATTGTTTCCAATGTCTAGTACTCCTAGTACAATGTCTTTTTGTTGTTCCTTTTAAAATTCATTCAATAGTATACTTGTTTCCACATCTAGTACTGCAAGGACATATTTGTATTGTGTTGATTAAACAATGAACGAAAAAAGAGGGATTTTTCATCACAACTATGACACAGATACATTAATGTATAATATACAATGCAGAACCTAAAGAAAAATGAAGAAAGGTTGATGCAAACTTAAAACTTGTGTCAACCAATTTGTGCACAAATTTGTGTCACTTTTTCCCATGTCTAATGACTTACGAATGGCTTCGACTTGAATTTTTCAAGATTGCCTAGGAAAGGTTGGGCGCCCAAATGCAACGCAAGATGAGTTTGCAAGAGGGTCACCCACATGACAAATTGTAACAAAAAAAATCCAGGGTTCCCAAAGGCAAGGCAAGGAGAGTTGGCAAGAGGGACTCCCATAAGAGGAAACATTAAAAAAATGAGGCAGAGCACCCAAACACAATGCAAGGCGAGTTGGAAAGAGGTGCGCTGACACACATGAAAGGCATGAAAAGGGCCACACAAGGGAGCACTAGGAAAGAAGATGAGTCATATTCCAGATAAGGAGCAATTTTGGCTTCGACTTAACTTTTTCAAGATGGCTCGGGCAAGGCTGGGTGCCCAAACACAACACAAGGTGAGTTTGCAAGAGGGGAGACCACATGAGGAATCATAACGAAAAAAAGGCAGGGTGCCCAAAGGCAAGGCAAGGTGAGTTGTCAAGAGGGGTTCCCATAAGAGGAAACGTAACAAAAATGAGGAAAAGTGCCCAAACACAACTCAAGGTGAGTTGGCCAGAGGTGTGCCCACCCACATGAAAGGCACAAAAACACAAAAATAACCACACAAGGGAGCACTAGGTAAGAAGACGATTTGGATGCCGGATAAGGAGAAATTTTGGCTTCGACTTAACTTTTTCAAGACATCCTGGGAAAGGCTAGCCGCCCAAATTCAATGCAAGGTGACGCAGCCGCACTCCTTGGAGCACGTCCCTCCCTTAGGATATTCTTCTTCTTCCCCAGCCTGAAGAACTCAAAGGTTCCTCTAATTCCCTATCAGGAATTTTCCTTACCCACAACAAATCTTCAAGTGATCCCCCATAGAAATCGAGAAATCGGACTTCTCAATTTTGCGAATCCTATGGTCACGTGGTTTGTGCTTCACGACTCCCCGAAACCCGATGCGAGTCAATTTTGATTTTCTCCCCTGCTATCAGAGTTATCCCTATCGGGAAATCGCTACTCGCGACGTCAAATAATGGAATCTCCAAGATCCGCACCCCGATGTGATGATACTCTGATGCACACGTGTGGGTTGACCTTTCCACCTCCCATCACCTCTGTCGGGATTTCGAGATTCATGGGATCGTGAATCCTGATGTCAATGGACTCGTGAATTCCCTTTTCCCGATCCCTGATATGGCATTCCACCTATTTTCCACTAACTCCGGATACGGCCCCCACGACCCTTCCATCGGGATATCGCGGATCGCGATTCCAATGTGCGAGAGTTTCTTACCTTCGAAAACTCTGATGCCCCAAACTCCGACTCCTTAGGATCTCCTGACACGTGTCCCACATGATGGATGATTCTGAGCCTATCGGGATATCGTATTTCACGATATCGCAACTTCGAATGCAATTCTTTTGGAGTTCAACTTGTGAACCTCTGATACCCGATGTCGTGTGTATATCCGATGGTCCTTGTGACTCTGATCAATAGCTCTGCCCCTCCTAAGATTTGAATCTTCTGATGTTCTCTCCATAACCTCCTTGCACCTCCACGAGATCTGACGGCTCACGATGAATCGTGAAATATCCTCAGAGGATGTCAACCATTCGTTCTCCCTTTATGAATCCATGAAATGAATAAGTATCTCTCCACGGGACTCGTTCACTCGCTCACAACCTGTGACGCTTCCTTTGAATTTCAATAGAAACTTCCCTGCACTTACCCTTCAGGGATTTCAAAGGCCTATTCCTCCTGAACTTGTTCTCGACTTCTCAAGTTCTTCTGATAACTGCTTGCGCGCACTCCTTGCGGCAACCCTTCAATGACGCTTTCGTGTTGAAGCCTTTTGACTCTACGCACTCCTGCAGCAGTAGTCTTCCAACACTCTGCTCAGAATCGCAACTTTGAGACTTATCTTGGCCTGCGCACTCCTTGCATGACATTGTGCCTAACTGCACCTTCGAGAAAATGAGAACAAAATCTATCTCAAATTGAACCCTTTTGTCGACGCACTCCTTGCAGACAATTCAATTGCACTCCTTGCAGGAATCTTCTGGCTCAATTAGAGAAACAATTGAAATTCATTCACTCACCCTCTCAGACTTCAATTCAACCATGAAATCACATACACAACATGTAAAAGAAAATGTATGACATGAAGCAAACATCCATGAGAATAACATCAATACATAGAGAAATAACACAAACCATGAAATTGAATCAAAGCTTTCTTCTATTAATTCAAGTGCATGTACATGGGTGTTCTTCATACAATTCTTTGCTTGCTCTTCTCTTCTTGCTCTTTCTCTTGATAATGTTACAATGTACAAGTGAGGGTTTCTATATCCATTTTCCCTCTCAGACTCCAGGCTATCAAATCTAGAATTAAATTCCTATCTAACTGCATTAAGTCTATTAAATTCTGACTATCTACCTAAGGACGAGAGTTATCCACTCAAGGTCCATTACAATATACAAAGGTGCCTCCTCTTAAAAGACTCATTTAATATTTTGCGTAACAGTCCCAAAGTGTCTTCAAAATTTGTGCTGCTTGTCCAGTTGTCTTCCGCTCCATGCTGGCTTTGCTTGATGTGTTGGCGATGCTCCTGCATCATACTCCTCAGCTTGAAAACTTTCATGGGCTCCTATCCATGAGCTCTTGCACAGTATGTCTGTGCTTTTGTATCACTGCTTCACTCTCCCAGCTGGCATATTCAACTGGATGATTCTTCCACTTGACCAGATACTCAAAGTATTCCTTCCTTCTGGCTTTCTTACCCACTCTCTTATCTAGTACGCATTCCATATGCGACTTCTTTGCAAATGGAATTTGTTTCATCCACTCGATCATTGGTTGTTCAGTTCCATTCTTTGCTTCACCAGCCCTATATGGGTATAAATCTACCACATTGAATATCGGAGATATCCTGATCCCATCGGCTAACTCGATCTCATAAGCATTTTCTCTGAATTTTCTCAAGAACTTGCATGGACCGATTTTCTTCATTTTCACAACTTATTGTATGTTCCCCTCAAGAACCTTTTCTTCCTCAAATGTGCTAGAACCAGATCACCAACTTCAAACTAAAGTTGTCTCCAATGTTGATCTACTTTGCGCTTATATTCCTTATTTGAATCTATCAGTCGTTGCTTCACCCTCCTGTGAAGTTCTCTCATCACCTCAACGAATTCTTCTGCACTAGCACTGCTAGTTGCAGTCTATCCTGAATCCCTCAGTTCAGAAACTCCTCTCAGTTGCATGCCATACACAATCTGAAATGGACTTTGGCCCATGCTCCGATTCACCAAATCATTGTATGAAAACTCTGCTTGTGGCAATATGTTATCCCAGCTGCTATGGTGCTCTGTCACCAAACTCCTCAGCAAGTCTCACAAACTTTTGTTGACCACTTCTATTTTCCCATCCGTCTGTGGATGATAAGCATAACTAAACGCCAATTTAGTTCTCATCTTTTTCCAGAGCGTCCTCCAAAAATTCCCTATGAATTTTGTGTCCCTGTCCGAAACTATGCTTTTCGGCAACCCATGAAGTCGAATGACCTCCTTGAAAAACAAATTTGCAATGTGCGTCTCATCGCTGGTCTTCTGGCATGGAATGAAATGTGCCATTTTATAAAACCTATCCACTACTACAAATATGGAATCAAATCCTCTTTGTTTCCTTCGCAACCCCAATACGAAATCCATGCTTATCACCTCCCATGGCCTCTCAGGTATGGGCAATGGCTGATAAAAACCTGCATTCTACATCCTTCCCTTCGAATGCTGGAAAATTCGACATATGTCAACAAATATCTTGACTTTTGACTGCATCCCTAGCCAAAAGTAAGACTCGCTCAGCTTTGCGAATGTTTTATCATGGCCAAAATGTCCTGCCAATCCACCACTGTGTTTCTCCTTTAACAGGTTCTCCCTCATGGAGCATTTCGAATACACAATTGATTTCCTCTGAACAATAATCCCTCCTGGATCATATAATCTATCCACGGGCTTCTGTCTTTGAGAACTAGATTCTCAGCTACTTCATATGCTTCTGCAAAATCTGCATCTCCTGCATACATGTCCCTGAGATTTTCAAAACCCAATGTTTTGACTCGGAATTCCTGTAGCAACAAACACTTCCTGCTCAAAGCATCAACCACTTTGTTAGCAGTACCTGAAATGTGTTTAATTACAAATGTAAAATTCTACATATACTCTACCCATTTAGCATGCTTCTGGTTCAACTTGTTCTGTTGACTCACAAACTGTAATGCATGATTATCAATGTACAATACAAATTCTTTGGGTATCAAGTAATGCCTCCACTTCTTCAGTGCCTATATGATAGCATAAAATTCCTTATCATACGTGGAGTATTTCAGTTTTGCCTCATCCAGTTTCTCACTAAAATATGCAACTGGTCTGTCTTCCTGACTCAAGACCGCTCCTATGGCAAACCCACTTGCATCACATTTCACTTGAAACGTTTTCTGGAAATCCCGCAACACCAACACTGGTTGTTCCGTGATCTTCCACTTCAATAGATTGAATCTCTTCTCAGCCTCTGCTGTCCAATGAAAATATTTATGTCGCTTCTTCACTGTATCCATCATCGTTGTGCTAATTCCACTGAAATTTCTGATGAACTTTCAGTAAAAAATAGCCAAACCATGAAAACTTCTCACCTCGAAAACATTTCTTGGTGATGGCCAATTCTTGATCACTTCCACTTTATCCAGATCCATCGTCAATTCATTTTCCGAAATAACAAAACCCAAGTAGATGAGCTCTGTCTTCATAAATGAAGATTTTTTCATGTTGATCAACAACTTCTCCTGCCGTAGCTTATTCATCACAATGGCCAAATGCTTCAAATGTTCAGCCTCTGATTTACTGTAAATCAGTATATCGTCCAAATACACAAGGACGAACTTCCCGATGAATTATTTCAGGACTTCATTCATCAACCTCATAAAGGTACTTGGTGCATTCGTCAAGCCAAACGACATGACCAACCACTCATACAAACCTTCATTTGTCTTGAACGTTGTCTTCCATTCATCACCTTCTCTCATGTGAATTTGGTGATATCTACTTTTCAAATCAATCTTTGGAAAATACTTTGCCCCACTCAGGCAATCCATCATATCACCCATCCTTGGTAATGGAAACCTGTATCTAATGGTTATCTTATTGATCGCTCTTGAGTCGGTACACATTCTCCAGCCTCCGTCTTTTTTTGGACTGAGTACTATTGGAACAACACATGGACTCAAGCTTTCTCTGACTCTGACCAATCGTTTTTCCTATAGCTCATGGACCTGCCTCTTTACCTCTTCGTTTTCTTGAGGCGTCAACCTGTACGCGTCTTTATTCAGAAAACTGGCCCCTGGTATGAGGTCAATATGATGACTCACACTCCTCATCAGTGGTAACGAACGAGGTAACTCATCTACCACAATGTCAGTGAAATCTTCCAGCAGTTCTTGAATCTCATTTGGTAGGTCATCCACTCTTGTGCTAGTCAAAACAATCCTCGGCTTTCTCACCACAAAGAACTGTGGATCTTATTTCTTCTTCACCTCCATAAGAAGTTCCTTCCCACTCATGAGAAGTACAATGTTTCTTACTTCCGGTTTCACCTCCTTATCCTTTATTGGAAGCAACCTATATGTCCTCCCATTTCTCTCCAGGGTATATGTGTTCATTCTCCTATCATGAACCACATTTCTGTCATATTGCCATGGTCTACCTAGTAATAAGTGGAAAAAATCCATGGGATTGACATCACAGAGTCCTTTATCATTATACTCCCCTATCTTGATTTCAACCAAGCATTGTTTAGTGACACTTACCTGATGTCCCTTATGTAGCCATGAAACTTTGTATGGACTCGGGTGATCAGTTGTCTCCAGCTCTAGCTTTTCCACCATCTCGGTTGAAATGAGATTATTTGTGCTATCGCTGTCCACAATAACCTTGCATACCCAATCCTTGGTCTTGCAAGCTATTCTGAAAAGTCTGGTCCTTTGAGCTAAGTCCTCCACCTCCTTCCTGGGTGTTAAGAGAACTTTACACATCATCAATGACCTTCTGACTTCTGTGTCTTCGGTCTCAACATCCCACTTCTACGCTTTGGCAATGTGAGCTTCTCCAATGTCATTCTTTTTCTCTATACACTCGAATGACCTGTGCCCATTTTTCCCACATGTGAAGCATGTGATGATGCCACCTCTTCCTCTTCCTCTACCTATGGTACGAGGAAAAATATTGTTGTCAACATATCCTCCACTCTACTATGTATGTTGTCCTCTCTATTCAACATATGATTGCCCTCACTGTGAGGTCCCACCTCTCTTAATCTTACCCTGAGGCTTATTCCATTCCTCCTTGGGCTTCTGGTATTTATCCTGGGAAGCTGCCTTGCCTTTGGGCTGACTTCTGCCTCGACCCCTTTGAATTTTCCTACAGTTCATCTTTTCCTCAACTTTCAAAGCCATCTGATAAGCATCCTCCATAGTCCCAATGGTAACCATGATTAATTCATCCTGAATGTCGTATCTCAGACCATTCAGATATCTGGAAACCTTCTCATCATCATTCTCCCGATGACCTACCCTAATGTTCAGTCGATAAAATTCTTCAGTGTATTCTTTCACTGTCATCAGCTTCTGTCTCAGGTTCTGCATCCTCCTGAACAGAGTAATTTTGTAATCTCTAGGGATGAAATTTGCCTTCATCTTTGCAATCATTCGATCCCAACTCTTAATCTTCTGCTTGCCTTTGCAGCATCTCTCAGCTTGTAGCTCGTCCCACCACAATGTTGCATGCCCTTTCAAACGTGTGATAGAATTTCTGACCTTCTTATCCTCTTCGATGTCTTCATAATTGAAGTAGGTGTCAAGAGCTCTAATCCAATCCAGTAGCTCTTCTGCATCCATATTTCCCACATAGAATGGAATGTAAATCTTCGCCTTTGCACCCATTCTGGTGATAGCTTTTATCAACCACTCATTGGCTACATCTTCGGCTGCAACTTCCTCTTCGCGTTCAACCTCAATTTCTCTCTCGGAATCACTAAGATTCCCTGCATTTGTAACGCCCTCCTATCTACGATGCGTACCCAAAAACGCCCAACAAACTACACTCTTCTCATGGCCAAAACGGCGTGAACAATTTAAACATTTGGAACAAAAACTCACAATAACATTGCGGAACGAAAATGCCGAAATTATAATATTGCCATAACCAATCCACAATTTCAACATC
>JZKD02S1699684.1:1319670-1330862 GCA_000966675.3 Picea glauca
GGACCACTTTGGAGTTCATCCATATTTACTTCTTATCAACCATGAAAAAACAATAATGAGTCATATTTACATAAAAAACTATTGGTTCCATTACCCAAACCTTTGTGCTACAGGTCTTTCTTCAAGGGTTGACATCAATGACAACCAACCTTAATCAACAGGGTGAGTGTCTAGTATCATGGTTAAGTAAGAAACACTCATCAATATCCTTACATATAGCTTATGAAAAGTATATTGTAGCAACATCATGTTCTACACAGGTTCTATGGATGAAACAAACTCTCACGGATATATAGGTTGAGTGTGGTGATCCCATTCCAATATATTGTGATAATACAATCACCATTAGTATCTCAAAGAACCTAGTGATGCACTCCAAGATGAAGCACATTCCAATAAAGTATCACTTTCTACTAGAACATGTTGCAAAGAAGAACATCAGAGTCGCATATGTGGGCACAAAATAACAAGTGGCAAACATCTTTACAAAACCTCTTCCAAGAGAAGCCTTTGAGTATCTTTGCCAAAGGCTTAGAGTAATTTATACTCCAAATTGAATGATTTTGAATGCTTATCTTATGTCTTATATCTACATGAGGAAGCACCATAAAGAGGAAAGTTCAGGTTGGAATATCAGTTTCAGGAAGAGTTCAGTCAAGGGGAGTATCTCCAAGGAAAATTCAGTTAGGGGGAGCAACCACGGATGAAAAGATACCTTTTCCATTGATGGCAAAGGGGGAGAGGTTTATCATATGCAAAGGTAAATGAAAACATAAAGGTAAAGGGGGAGCATGAGTGACATAACTTCATTATTCCATCAGAGTGTTGCCATCAATTCCAAAGAGGTATATTGTTGATTAATTGGGTTGGTTGCCATTAATGTCAACCCTTGAATAAATTCCAGTAGCGAATTCTGGTAGCACAATGGTTTGGGTAATGGACCCAAGTTTGTTTGATGAATAATGGTATGAGTTTTGATATATTTGTAGGTAATACTATTCCATATGGATAACACATGCCATGCCATTTTCGGTGTTATGTGGAATGTCACATAACTCCTCATGGTTAGAGAGTTATGGCCATGTGAAGTTGGAGAAAGGTTTGGGTAATGGACCCAAGTTTGTTTGATGGATAATGGTATGAGTTTTGATATATTTGCAGGTACGAATATTCTATATGGATGGTACATTTCATGCCATTTCCGGTGGTATGTGGAACGCCACATAACTCCTCATGGTTAGAGACTTATGGCCATGTGAAGTTGGAGAACACTCAAGAGTCATCTAGAAGCTCCAAAAGGTCAAAGTAGTCAAAGTGGTTTAAGTGATTTTAGAAGGTAAATAATAAAGTGAAGTGATGAGTGTACTATAAGTCAAAGTGAATACAAAATAAATTATTTAAAAAATAAAGTTAATGGAGAAATGATGCAGGAGCATCTCCCACATCAAGCGAGCCGACGCGGAAGCAAAAGGACAGTTGGATGAGTGCCAACGCAAATTTTGAAAAAAAAATCACCTTCAAAGTTGTTGCGCGATCTTAAATGAGTCATTAAGATGAAGTGCACTTGTGTAATGTAATCGTACCTTGAGACTTTAGCTCTCGTCCTTAGTAGGTAGAAGGCATTTAAGATAGTTAATGTAAAGTAGATAGAATTTAATTATAGATTAGAATGTTTGAGAGCGCAAGAGGGAAACGAGATATAGACACCCTCATTGTGCATTGTAACATTAATTCTGAGCATTGAGAAGGAGAGCATGCAGAGAGCTATGTAAGAACACCCATGTACAGATATTTGGATTAATAGGAAGAGATTGATTCAAATTCATGGTTTTGTCTTGTTCTCTATGTATGGATGCTTAATGATATGCTCATGAATGTTTGCTTCCTGTTATACATTTGCTTTATGTGTTGTGTATATGATTTCATGTTTGAGTTTGAATTCTGAAGGAAAGAAGGAATGAGTTTCAATTGTTTCTCTATTTGAGCCAGAGGATCCCTGCAAGGAGTGCAGTTGAAGTGTCTGCAAGGAGTGCGTTGACAGAGGGTTTAGATAGAGATAGCTTTGTTGTCATTCATTCAGAAGTGCAGACAGGCACAGGAGCCATGCAAGGAGTGCGCAGGCCAAGAAAAGCTTCAGGGTTGTGAACCTGAGTGAAGGGTTGAAGGATTGTTGCTGCAGATGTGCGTAGAGTCAAGGAATTCAAGCACTTGAAGTGTTTGAGGGTTGCTGCAAGGAGTGTGCGCAAGAGTCTTGTCTAAGACTCGGAGTTATAAGAAAGTTCAGGAAGGCTAAGGCCTTCGGAGTTGTTGAAGGACAACACAGGGAAGTTGTGCCTTGAAGGTTTGCAAGAAGCATCGCAAGTTTTCACGCAAGTGGATGAGTTCCGCGGAGGAACACTTAGTGGTTTCGCAGATTTCTCAAAGGAGGAAACGATGGTCGATATTCTCCGAGGAGGATTCGCGACATCCCATGAGATGTTAGATCTCACAGAGGCGCAGGGGAGATACACTAAAGTATTCTCGAAGGATTTAAATCTCAGGAGGGGCAGAACCATTGATCGGAGCCACAAGGGTCGTCAGATCTATACGTATATCATGTGTCGGGGTTTCGTAGGTTGGAACTCCATAAACATAGCAGCTAGTATCACGATATCATGAAACGTGATATCCCGATAGCCAAAAGGATAGTGTGGGGCCCTAGCGAAGTTGGCTAGTGGACAGGTGGCACAGTATATCGGAGTTTCGTGGCGAGAAGGCCTGAAACATATGCATTAGGATTTGTGATTTTACGAACTCCGAAATGTCAATGGAGTGAAGGGACCGTTGAAAAGTCAACTCGTGAGCGCATCAGAGTTTCAGCGTATCAGGGTTCAGGAGTCAGTAAAGTGAGTTGTTCGACATCGCGAGTGCCAAAATCGTGATAGAAGAAATCCCGATAGGAAAAGGGAAAAGGTCAGCATTGACTGGTATATCGGGTTTAGAAGATTTGTGGAACCAACACTCGACCATTGGATTCGTGAAGTCATGAAGTCCGATCCCCGATAAGTAAAGAGAGGGGATCGCAAGAAGAATTCTGTGGGTGCAGATTTCTCGATAGGGAAATAGAGGAACGTTAAATTTATTCAGGCTGTGGTAAAGAGAAGATCCTATGAGCGGACGTGCTTGCGAGCGCGGCTGCATCAAGTTTGGTATCAGAGCCTGATTCTTTTTTGTACATTTCAGACGAGGGAGGCATAAGAGGTAAAGAGTACTCTCATACGCTACATCAGTTTGGTATCAGAGCATAGAAAGATTCTTTTCTTTTTGTAGCAGAGAAAAGAATACACCATGCTGCCAAGGAGAGATAAATAGTCACCCGATCCAGAGGATAGGGAAATGTCGAGAAGAAGAGGCAGGCAGATGACTGATCTAGTCATGGAGAGACAGATGCATGATCTGCGAGCTAGACTCGAAGACATGGAGACAGCTCAAAGATGCACAGTCAGTGCAGGGGATCTAAGTGATTCCGAGAGTGAAGCTGAGGCTGAACGCGAAGAAGAAGTTGCAACCGAAGATGCATCAAACTAGCGTTTGATCATGGATATTGCAAGGATGGGTGTAAGAGCAGAAATGGACATTCCAGTTTACGAGGGAAACTTGGATGCAGAGGAGCTTCTAGATTGGATTAGAGCTCTGGACACATACTTCGACTATGAAGATGTCAAAGAAGACAAGAAAGTCAAGCATGTTGTCACAAGATTGAAGGGACATGTAGCACTGTGGTGGGATGAACTACAAGCTGACAGATGTTGGAAGGGCAAGTAGAAGATTAAGATTTGGGATCGAATGATCGTGAATATGAAGGTAAAATTCATCTCGAGGGATTATCAAATTACTATGTTCAAGAGGATGCAGAACCTAAGACAGAAGCTGATGACAGTGAAAGAATACACTGAGGAATTCTACAAACTGAACATCAGGGTAGGTCATCGGGAGAGAGATGATGAAAAAGTTTCCAGATATATGAATGGCCTGAGATATGATATCTAGGATGAGATGAGCATGGTAACCATCCGGACGGTGGAAGATGCTTATTAGATGGCTCTGAAAGCTAAAGAGAAGTTGAGTCGAAAGCAGAGTCAGAGGGGCTGAGGCAGAAGTCATCCCAAATACTAGAAGCCCAAGGAGGAGTGGAAGAAACCTCAAGGTAAAATTAAGAGAGGTGGAACCTCGTAGAGAGGGTCATATGTTGAACAGAGAGGGCATCATAATGAGAAAAGAGGAGATTATGCTGACAACAACACTTTTCCTTGTACTAGAGGTAGAGGAAGAGAAAGAGGTGGACTAATCACATGCTTCACATGCGGAAAGAATGTGCACAAGTATTACGAGTGTCCAGATAAAAAGAAGGACATTGGAGAAGCTCACATCCCCAAGGCACAGAGGCAGGATGTTGAGGCGGAAGACGCTGAAGGTGGAAGATCGTTGATGATGCAAAAAGTCCTTTTGACACCCGAGAAAGAGGTGGAAAGTTCAGTCCAAAGGACCAGACTTTTCAGAATTGCTTGCAATACCAAGGACAGGGTATGTAAGGTCATCGTAGACAATGGTAGCATGAATAATATTGTTTCTACAGAGATGGTAGAGAAGTTGGAGCTAGAGACGATTGATCATCCAAGCCCATACAGAGTTTTGTGGCTACAGAAAGGACACCAGGTAACTGTCACTAAACAATGCTTAGTTGAATTCAAGATAGGAGGATATAATGATAAGATCTTGTGTGATGTCATTCCTATGGATGTTTGTAATCTATTGTTGGGTAGACGATGGCAATATGACAGGAATGTGATTCATGATGGGAGAATTAACACATACACCCTGGAGAATAATGGGAGGACACACATGTTGCTTCCAATTAAGGATAAAGAGATGAAGTCGGAAGTAAGCAACACTGTACTTCTCATGAGTGGGAAGGAACTTCTTACAAAGTTTAAGAAGAAGGAGGATCCACAATTCCTTGTGGTCAGAAAACCGAAGATTGTTCTGACTAGCACAAGAGTGGACGATTTACCAGAAGAAGTTCAGGAACTGCTGGAAGAGTTCGCTAACATCATAGTGGACGAACTACCTCGTTCATTGCCATTGATCAGGAGTGTGAGCCATCATATTGATCTCATACCAGGAGCTACTTTTCCAAACAAAGTTGCGTACAAATTGACACTGCAAGAGAATGAAGAGGTAAAAGGACAAGTCCAAGAGTTGTTGGACAAAGGTTTGGTAAGGGAAAGCTCGAGTCCATGTGTTGTTCCAACAGTACTCAGTCTGAAGAAAGACGGAGGCTAGAGGATGTGTATTGACTCGAGAGCGACTAACAAGATAACCATCAGGTATACGTTTCCATTGCCGAGGATGGATGATTTGATGGATTTCTTGAGTGGAGAAAAATATTTTTCAAAGATTGATTTGAAAAGTGGTTATCACCAGATTCGCATGAGAGAAGGTGATGAATGGAAGACAACATTCAAGACAAACGAGGGATTGTATGAATGGATTGCTATATTGTTTGGCTTAACAAATGCGTCGAGTACCTTCATGAGGTTGATGAACGAAGTCCTGAGGGAGTTCATCAGAAAATTTGTCATTGTGTATTTGGATGACATACTGATCTACAGTAAAACAGTGGCAGAGCATCTGAAGCATTTGGCTACAGTGATGCAGAGGTTGCAACAGGAGAAGTTGTTGATAAATATGAAGAAGTCCTCATTCATGAAGACAGAGCTCATTTACTTGGGGTTTTTTATTTCGGAAAATGAGTTGAGGATGGATCCAGATAAGCTGGAGGTGATCAAGAATTGGCCATCACCGAAGAATGTTTTTGAGGTGAGAAGTTTTCATGGATTGGCTAGTTTCTACTGAAAATTCATCAGGAATTTCAGTGGAATTAGCACAGCGATGATGGAAAAAGTGAAGAAAACACACAAATCTTTTCACTGGACAGAAGAGGCTGAGAAAAGTTTTAATTTGTTGAAGAGGAAGATCACGAAACAACCAGTTTTGGTGTTGCTGGATTTCCAAAAGACATTTCAGGTGAAATGTGATGCAAGCAGATTTGCAATTGGAGCAGTATTGAGTCATGAAGACAGGCCGATAGTGTATTTCAGCGAGAAGCTGAATGAAGCAAGGATTAAATATTCCAATTATGATAAGGAATTTTACGCTATCATATAGGCACTGAAGAAATGGAGGCATTACTTGATCCCGAAAGAGTTTGTTTTGTACAGTGACAATCATGCACTGCAGTTTGTGACTCAATAAGAGAAGTTGAATCAGAAACATGTAAAGTGGGTTGAGTATATGCAAAATTTCACTTTTGTGATCAAACATATTTCTGGTACTTCTAAGAAAGTGGCTGATGCTTTGAGCAGGAAGTGTTTGTTGTTGCAGGAGTTCAAGGTCAAAACATTGGGTTTTGATGATCTCAGGGACATGTACGCTGATGATCCAGATTTTCAAGAGGCATATGAAGCAGCTGAGAATCCAGTTCTCGGAAACCGGAGCCAGTGGGCCAAATACATGATCCAAGAAGGATTGTTGTTCAAGGGAAATCAACTGTGTATTCCAAAATGCTCCATGAGGGAGAACTTGCTGAAGGAGAAACACAGTGGAGGATTGGCAGGTCACTTTGGTCATGAAAAAAAGTTCAGGAAGCTGAATGAGTAATATTTTTGGCCAAGAATGCGAGCAGATGTCAAGAAATTCATAGACAGATGCAGAATTTGCCAACATTCGAAGGGAAGAAAATAGAATGCAGGGTTTTATCAACCATTGCCCATACCAGAGAGGCCGTGGGATGCAATTAGCATGGATTTTGTGTTGGGGTTACCAAGAAGACAAAGAGGTTGTGATTCAATATTTGTGGTGGTGGATAGATTTTCTAAAATGGTACACTTCATTCCATGTCAGAAGACCAGTGACGTAACTCACATTGCGAACCTGTTTTTCAAAGAAGTCATTCGACTTCACGGCTTACCAAGGAGCATAGTTTCGGACAAAGATACGAAGTTCGTAGGAGACTTCAGGAGGAACTTATGGAAGAAGCTGGGAACTAACTTGGCATTTAGTTCATCTTATCATCCTCATACGGATGGACAGACAGAAGTGGTGAACAAGAGTCTGGGAGACTTGTTGAGAAGCTTGGCGACAGAACACCATAGCCAGTGGGATAGTATATTGCCGCAGGCAGAATTTGCGTACAACGACTCAATAAATCGGAGCACAGGCCAAAGTCCATTTCAGGTTGTATATTGCATGCAGTCGAGAGGAATTTCTGAACTAATGGAGTCAGAACAGACTGCGACAAGGAGCGCTAGTGCAGAAGAATTCGCAGAGGCGATGAGGGAACTTCACAGCTAGGTGAAGGAACGATTACATAATTCAAGCTAGGAATATAAACATAGGGCAGATCAACATAGAAGACAACTTCAATTTTAGGTTGGTGATCTGGTTCTGGCACATTTGAGGAAAGAAAGGTTCCCAAAGGGAACATACAATAAATTGAACTTGAATAAAATCAGACCATGCAGGGTCTTGAAGAAATTTGGGGCAATGCTTATGAGATTGAATTACCCGATGGGATTGGAATTTCTCCAATATTCAATGTCTCAGATTTGTACCCATACAGAGCTGGGGAAGCAGAGACTGGAGATAAGAAACCAATGATTTAGTGGACAAAGCAGATGCCAGTTGCAGAGAAGCCACAGATGGAGTGCATATTGAACAAAACAATTGGTAAGAAGACCCAGAGGAAAGAATACTTTGAGTATCTGGTCAAGTGGAAGAATCATCCAGTTGAAGATGCCAACTGGGATACTGAAGCAAAGATACAGAAGCATGGATAGACCATGCAGGAGCTCATGTACAGGAGCCCATGAAAGTTTTCAAGAAAGGGAGTATGATGCAGGAGCATCTCCCACATCAAACGAGCTAGCACGGAAGCAAAAGGACAGCTGGATGAGCGCCAGCGCAAATTTTGAAAAAAAAATCACCTTCAAAGTTGTTGCGCAATCTTAAATGAGTCATTAAGATGAAGCGCACTTGTGTAATGTAATCGGACCTTGAGCCATTAGCTCTCATCCTTAGTAGGTAGAAGGCATTTAAGATAGTTAATGTAAAGTAGATAGAATTTAATTCTAGATTAGACTGTTTGAGAGCACAAGAGGGAAACAGGATATAGACACCCTCATTGTCCATTGTAACATTAATTCTGAGCACTGAGAAGGACAGCATGCAGAGAGTTGTGTAAGAACACCCATGTACAGATATTTGGATTAATAGGAAGAGATTGATTCAAATTCATGGTTTTGTGTTGTTCTCTGTGTATGGATGTTGAATGATATGCTCATGAATGTTTGCTTCCTGTTATACATTTGCTTTATGTGTTGTGTATATGATTTCATGTTTGAGTTTGAAGTCTGAAGGGAAGAAGGAATGTGTTTCAATTGTTTCTCTATTTGAGCCAGAGGATCCCTGCAAGGAGTGCAGTTGAAGTGTCCGCAAGGAGTGCATTGACAGAGGGTTTAGATAGAGATAGCTTTGTTCTCATTCATTCAGAAGTGCAGACATGCACAGGAGCTATGCAAGGAGTGCGCAGGCCAAGCAAAGCTTCAGGGTTGTGAACCTGAGTAAAGGATTGAAGGATTGTTGCTGCAAGTGTGTGCAGAGTCGAAGGATTCAAGCACTTGAACTGTTTGAGGGTTGCCGCAAGGAGTGCACGCAAGAGTCTTGTCTAAGACTCGAAGTTATAAGAAAGTTTAGGAAGGGTAAGGCCTTCGGAGTTGTTGAAGGACAACTCAGGGAAGTTGTGCCTTGAAGGTTTGCAAGAAGCATCGCAATTTTGCACGCAGGTGGACGAGCTCTGCGGAGGAACACTTAGTCGTTTCGCAGATTTCTCAAAGGAGGAAAGGATGGTTAGTATTCTCCGAGGAGGATTCGCTACATCCCATGAGCCGTTAGATCTCACAGAGGAGCAGGGGAGATACGCTGAAGTATTCCCGAAGGATTTAAAGCTTAGGAGGGGCAGAACCTTTGATCGGAGCCACAAGGGCCGTCGGATCTATACGTATATCCTGTGTCGGGGTTTTGTGGGTTGGAACTCCGTAAACATAGTAGCTGGTATCGCGATATCATGAAACGCGATATCCCGACAGCCAAAAGGATAGTGTGGGGCCCTAGCGAAGTCGGCTAGTGGACAGGTGGCACAGTATATCGGAGTTTCGTGGTGAGAAGGCCCGAAACATATGCATTAGGATTCACGATATTGTGAACTCCGAAATGTCGATGGAGTGAAGGGACCGTTGAAAAGTCAACTTGCAAGCGCATCAGAGTTTTGGCGTATCGGGGTTCGGGAGTCAGTAAAGTGAGTTGTTCGACATCGCGAGTGCCGAAATCGCAATAGAAGAAATCCCGATAGGAAAAGGGAAAAGGTTAGCATTGACTGGTATATCGGGTTTTAGAGATTCATGGAACCAACGCTTGACCATTGGATTCGCGAAGTCGCGAAGTCTGATCCCCCGATAAGTAAAGAGAGGGGATCGCAAGAAGAGTTCAGTGGGTGCAGATTTCCCAATAGGGAAATAGAGGAACGTTAAAGTTCTTCGGACCGTGGTAAAGGGAAGATCCTGTGAGCGGACATGCTTGCGAGCGCGGCTACATCAAGAAATTACTAAGTGGACAAGTGGTTAGAAGTGGGTTAACCCTAAAATAAGGAAAGTGGGTTAAGATGGTTAAAAGGTAACCCCTTGAGGAAGCTACATGAAAGTATAAATAAGAGGCAAGGCTCTCTCATTTTAATCACACTTGAGTATATTGAATATCTATAGATAACTAAGCTAACCAAAGGATATATAAGACAAATTTCAAAGGGAAGGTGAAGTAAAGAAGGCCAAAATTCAAGGGAGGATAAATTGTTTTGATGATGCTTTCTAAGGTATGTTATTTACAAGTCATCTCACCATTTTCACAATAATGTTTTTTCTAGAATGATTCAGAATAGGATTCCATTGAGGAAACATATCCAAGTAGCTATGGTACAAATTTAAGCTTGTGGGTCATTGTATTTTTGTAATTACACTTCGTGGAAAATAGGGTTTGTGGCTAGTCCTTAAACTAGTTTAAAACTGGTGTTTAGGGTAAGAAAATCATAATGTATTCATAACAAATCAAAATTTAGTAAGACCAAATGTGTTGGTTAGATTACTGTCTATAGTATTCTTTGTACAATTTTCAGATCCATACAACAAATATTCTGTGTGGGGCACGCTCTACAAGTTATCTCTCTAGAATAAGCCAGAATTCAACAAGGTATGCCATTTTTCCTATAACTCCTTTCTAAGAGGTTCCAAGTAGTGACACCTAGAAGAATTGCATAGAACACATTGAATAACATTTTGTACTATTTTCATATCTTTATTCATTACATGCACATAGTTATGATTATTTCAAGTTAGGGTTGTTGACTAATCCAAAACTAGTCATGTGAAACTAAAGTAAAGTTTGATGAAAATGATAGTCTCTTGTTGTTAAAGTTAAGGAAGGTTTGCAAGTATGTGATCATATACACCAGGTATATTATAGCATTACAAATTAGATTTGGATGATGAAATTGATGAGGGCTTTTGGTTGAGGTACATGTTGGGTACATGGTTGAGACAAGTAGTTGATGAGTTGGCACATACATGAGGTGTATAGTTGATGATATTGGTACATCTTGATGAGTCATAGTTTATGAGTAGTTTATACATGATTGGTACATACTTGGTACATGGTTGGAGGCACTTTTTAGTAGTACTGTTGACACATGGTTTATGGATGATGTAGCATACTTGTATTGGTATATTATTAGAAGCACATATTGATCTTGGTGATGATAATGAGTTGTTGTGTTATGCTTGGTTGATTCACATCTTTGAGAGTTGTCTTAGTGATTGATCTTGATGAGTAAATATGATTTGGTTGATAATATTGATGAGATAGCTTGTTGTGATAGGTTGTTTGGACAGGTTATTCATATAGGTTTGGTGCATGGTTGATGCACCCGTTGATGGTATAGGTTGAGGTATAGGTTGGTGCATGGTTGATGCACTTGTTTATGGTACAAGTTGATTACAGGTTGTTTGGTACAGGTTGGTGCATGGTTGATGCACTTGTTTATGGTA
>JZKD02S1699684.1:1330912-1348349 GCA_000966675.3 Picea glauca
TGGTACAGGTTGGTGCATGGTTGATGCACTTGTTTATGGTACAGGTTGATTACAGGTTGAGGTATGGGTTGATGCATGGTTGATGCTTGGTCCAGGTTATTAGTACAGGTTGTTTGGTGTAGGTGGATTGCTACAGGTTTATAGCAGTATATCTCATAGTGATAGTGTGACAGTGGTTCCATCATTCTACTTATACATCAGAGTGGTTGGACGAGGTAACGACAGGTAGTTGTAGCCACCTTTCTGTTGTAGCCGGAGAACATAGGGGGTTGTAGCCTCCTTTTGGTTGTAGCCAGAGAATTGGGGAGTTGGAGCTTCTCTCAAGTTGTAGCCTGAGAAACTAGGGGGTTGGATCCTCCTTTCAGTTTTAGCTAGAAAAGAAAGGAAGTTGGTGCTTCCAATGAATGTAATTCTTAAAGACATATAAGAAAAATAATTATGTGGTTTTCTCTCACTTTGGGTTTCCACGTAAAACACTAGTGTATTGTGTATGTGTGTGATTGCTCATTTGTTCATTTACTTTGAAACTATTGGATGATTGATATAACACTTTCATTTTATGGTGAAAAATGATTAAATTTCTCTATTACATATTCACCCCCCCTCTTAGTAATCCAACAATAAGCGTAACCTTGGTAACATATAGATGATCTATTCTAATCATAATTAGTAAATTTTCCAAGGTCAAATTTGTTAAGGTCAACCATCATTATCAAGTGCTACAACTTCTATAGAAACAACCCCCAAGTATCACAACCATGTATCTTACTAACCCGTATATATAATTAGGCAATGACTAAGGAATTTAATACTAATTTCCGTCCCCATTTAAAATTTCATAAAAAGATTACAATCTTCCTTAGCCACATTCAAATTCAAAACCAATTTGTATATATATATCCTCTTATAGGGAATCATAAGGGAGTCAAATATTCTCCAAGCACTGCTTTAGGATTCCACTAATATGTGAGTATCTTTTAACTATAACAAGGTTATTCATAATAGGAGAATTAAGGATTCAAGGCACTTTCAATCAATCTAAGAGAATTAAAGAAGTTCAACGCATTAAAGATGTAAAAAGGGTTCTAATCCAACCTTCATGTCAATATAAAGTTTGTAGGAGATCACATCATAAAAGTAATATGTAAAGGTTCAACTACTTTGCATACCCATTGAAAAGGGATACTAGGAGATCAACCATCCCATACTCTAATAATAAGTTAGACAAGTAGACCTTTAGATTATAAGAAAGGATTTAAAGGTGAATATATCGCTTACCCAATCGACACTTATTGGTACCTGATAATATAATAGTCATTTACCTAGTTATTGACATCAATTACCAATCCATCATAGACTATAACATTCATCATAGACTATAACATTCATGAGGATATCCCATAATAAAAACATTCAACATATTTAGGTAGATAATGTCCATGATAAAGTGAGTGCGACTATTTAATGCTAACCATCTCTATCCATGTAATTATTGGAAAAATAAATCTCATTAACTTTTGATGAAATTAATATCCCAATTTAAATTTTTATTGACCTTGTTTTCTTGCTAGTGTTGTCATAATTGTAATCATTTAAAAACATGACTCTTAATAAGCAACCCACCTTACAAGTTCTTCAGTTTACTAAGTGCAACTTCTTCTCCTTTTATCTTTAACTTTTTAATATAACTGAAATTGGAAGGTGCTATTACTCATAGAATTAGACTATATGAGTGGAACAGGATTTGAAACTACGCACCAAACCCTCCATAGTGATACCTAAACTATGATAAGTGCATACTTATGATGAATAAAATTACATTTCATGTCATTTTTAGCTAGTGTCTCTTAGAAGAGTGGGAGATCCGATTAAGACCATAATCGTCATCCCCTGAGAAGTTCAAGGCATCTGTAGTCCGATCCGGAAACTGCGCGCTTAAGATTAATACGTCACACAGAACTAGAGATCACACAACCCGAACTTCCAAAGGAAGAAACCAAACACGTTTTCCAAAATCATTTAAGAGAAGGAAGAAACCAAACACGTTTTCCAAAGGAAGTTTGACATGCAGATGTTGGTAGTAAGAAGCTACACCATAATTCTGTAAAGGGAAAGTCCACTGTGGGAAGGAAGGGAGCAATCTTCCATCCACGAAGGATCAACCCGTGCAACATCATTTTACAGTAACACCACCCATAGTGGATTTTCTAACCAGAGACTGACTCCCTGATCTTAAAAGACAGCGAGATGGAAGCGTAAGCCCCTTACGAACTACTAGTTGAGATAGAAGGATTAAAAGGTTTTGTGACACTCATATATAAAAGAAAGGCATAATCAAAATCGCAGTAAGGTCGAAATTTATTATTCGTTCAATCAATTTAGTTATTCCCAGATTTCATCCATGAAAAGGGGCAATATTTTATTTACCCACCCCACGTCATTCCACAGTATCTAAATTGTTCCCTCGTCTTCTACAAACCATGGATTAAATTAAAAACAACTGCATCTGGTCGAGAATAATCTCTCGACAGTTTTCATCAAGCGATTTTAAGATTTTGGCGCTAACTCCAAGACCAAAATAAGGCCCAATTTCCCGGCTACTAAATTATTTTCTCCACCGAAATTCTGATTTCGTAACTTCCCAAAACGAGAGTCGAGGGTCAAGAATCATCGTTGGAAGTAATTTTCCAAATAGAAATGGTTTCTTCTTGGAACTGAACCGTATCAGAAACAACATCCAACATTAATATATGTATTTAATTAGATGGGGAGAACCATGATTACACAATCAGTACTATGACAGGAACAAGCCAGTCGATTCACTGTGCGATCAAAAGTGGCGTGAGGAAATTATGAGGAATTTCATCCAGCTTGGTTCCTAAATTATAGTAGACATTCTAGATTCAAGGCTTAGATTACAGAGGTTTGAATCATCATTAAAAATCATTCATTATCACGTCAATGAAAGATTACATACATTCATAGGAAATAATCGACACAACCAATTTGTACATAATTTTATGCAAATTTGTACATCGATACTATTGGAAATTAGCAATACGCTCCCATCTATAACAATATATATAATTCACAATAACAATCAGATAAGAAGGCCATAACTAAGATTGTTGCATATACATATAGGGTTTATAAAATTCTAATATACTATCCATTAAATAACCATACACTTAATTACCATGATCAAGATGGTTTATTGATGAAGGTGACTTTCAATTGAATTGAACAAGTATTTGACGCAGGTCTTCAATTGCGTTGCAAAATTCTCCTTTCTTCTGCTTCGCTTGCTAATCATCGAGACTTCACCGATACCTCCCAGCCAATGCTAGGGGTACTCTTCTTCCCCCTTAGCTCCCCAATCTGCAAAGGGGCCACACAAACACAGCCATAAATCTTTCTAGCTCCAAGATTTCCTCGCAAGGTAGAGCCACCACTCTCTCTCAAATTGAGTATCCCAACTCTCACAAGTAAAATTAGTCAAAATCATTTTGGCAGCATAACTTTACTCCTAACCAGTGTGTTTTTTTTCCATATTAACCTTTTTCTTTGTAGGAATTTCCTTACTAACACATCCCCACTTGCATAATTAAATTTCTTTTTAATTAATTAAATTAGAATTATTCCTCCTCACACTTGTCACCCTCTCCCCATGTTTCACAAGTAATTACATATTTTAATTTAATTAAAAGTCAATTCCCCTCACATTTACTAAATGCGCTCCTAAAATCGCTCCAAGTTGTCTCTTTATTCCTCATATTCTCATTTAATAACTAACGCCTTACTAAATCTGAGTTGAGTTAAAATAGGAGTCTTCTCCTAGTTAAACGAGTGATAGCTAGACTCTCTAGATTCCTTTCTATGGGTACCCTATTCTCTCATCTTTATTTCTTTCTTATTTTAAAACTCCCTTTTAGTATTTTCTTGCACACATGTGCCTTATCAAATCTTTAGATATATTTCACCTTTTCTTAAATCTTAACTTGATTTTCTTCATTCCTTTTTAATTTAATTTATAATTTAGTTTTAGTCTTCTTACAAAACTTAGACTTAGGCTTAATTTCTTTGAATAGGCTTAGACCCTTATTGGGATTTATAATTAATAAATTACTCATTAATTATTTATATTTGACAAGGTATAAATATTTTCAAGGTTGAAAATTATTCCTTCATGGTTTTCTAGGCCACCTAGATTCGTTGACGTAAGTTTATTTACGTGACGTGCCCTTCAATACGCACTCTGTGCTATAAGGGTTTCACTTACCCTTGACTAGTTTTGGTAGTTTTCCAACCCTTGGAGTCAGTATTCCATTCGAACGACCTTGAGAGATACTAAAGGATTCTAAGGAATAAGGACGTTGCCTTATTGCATGCCCCTTAGAATCTCCATGAGAGACTGCCTCAGTCTGCCCTCATGACATAGTGGAACTCTCGAACTAGGTAATCGTTAACCTACAATTTGAGCCACGGCGGGAGTGCTAGTAGGCTGTGAGAGCGACACCGCCACACCTCTCCCTCAATATCTGCTTTCTGTGCATGGCCCCTTTACTCCTTATGTGATTCAGATTAGCAAGCATTCGTCAACCTACATTCATTAAAAAAACACTGTCACTAATCCATATACATAATCATACTATGATCGATCATATGTCACATATGCATAAATGAAATACTCAAACCAATACAGTCCACTCCCTAACTCAATCTGGAGTCCAAGGAGGTCCATTGATGCCAGCGGCATGCCAAATATAGCATGTGTCCTACACACTCATGTAAACTCGTCAATAGCATCTGTCAATACATATATATCAAATGACAATAAATCACAACCATCAACATCATCATAAAAATCCACAATCAAAACAAATAACCATGTACTATAACTGGATCACTTGCACGCAAGTGTCCTCAAAAAATAAGTCGATAACATGTGCTCACAAGAGCGGGATGTTACATACACCCCCTCTTGTTTTAAACTTCGTCCTGAAGTTGTACAGTATATAAAATGCAATAATAAAACTATCTGACAAGATTTATATGTCTAGTCTATCAAATAAGTAAGGAAATTGCTGACGCATATCATATGCGTTCTCCCATGTAGTCGAGTGTGGACTATAATTGTCCCATTGGACCTTGACCTGATCGATTATTCGATGTCGTAGTTGTTGAATGCAATGGTATAGAATGTGGATTGGCTACAGCGTGAGTGAACCCTTGTTCAACACCTACAAAGAAAGCATGCCAATCACATGTGTGGAATCACTAACATAATGTCTCAAAACAGATACATGAAAAGCATCGTGCATACGCCTCAAAGAATCATGCAAGGATAGTCGATAGGCCATGCGTCCTTTTTTTTACACAACTTCTAAAGGTCCCACAAACCTAGGAGAGAGTTTAGCACCCTTTCCAAACTTGATCGAGCTCTTGTGTGGTTTCACCTGCAAGAAAACTTAGTCACCAACTTCATAATTGCGATCAACGTGATGCGCATCAGCATAACTCTTTTGTCGATCTTACGCTTCTTTAGTACTTTGTCTTATAATTTTCATTTTTTCTTCCATCTCTTGGATCACTTCTGGTCCCACCAAGACCCTATCCTTAATTCGATCCCAGGTCAATGGCGTCTGACACGGTCACCAGTAAAGAAACTCAAACGGTTCCATCTTAATGGTACTTTGATATTTGTTGTATGCAAACTCTACCAGTGGAAAGAACTCTTCCCAATGCTTTTGTTGGTCCATTACATACATACACTATCTTCCAAAATTTGATTTGTTCTTTATGTCTTCATGTCTGTCTCAGGGTGATATGTTGTACTAAAGTTAAGTTGTGTCCCCAAAGCCTCTTGGAAAATGGTTCAAAATCGTCATGTAAACACAGATCCTCTATCAGGTATGATCATTTTTGGTACGCCATGTAATCTCACTATCTCGTTGACAAAATATCTAGCTATGTTTGGCACCTGATACATCGTATGTATAGAAATAAAGTGTGCACTCTTTGTTAGAGTGTCAGCTACCACAAAAACTGAATCATGCCTCCTTGTTGTCAGTGGAAACCCAAAAATAAAGTCCATCGAAACGACCTACCATTTTGATTCTGGAATGACATGTGGTTGTAGTAATCCCGTCGGATGTCTATGTTCATCTTTCACTTGCTGAAATTCTATACATCTCTCCATGTAACTAACTATGTCTTCTTTCATTCCTTCCCAGAAGACTAAAGGCTTAAGATCAGCCTTCATCTTCATGACTTCTGGATGAGCCATGTACACCTAACGATGCACTTCACTTAATATCAAATTTATTAATTCTTCATTAGGCAGTATGCAAATTATGTTGTTATACCTCAACAGACTGTCATTGTCCAAATTATATCCTTCAAATCTTGGTACCATCATGGTGTCTTGTCCAGTATTTTCCTTAACCTCCTTGTACTACTCATAGTCTCTTTGTAACGCTAGAATATTATCTCAAAGATTTGTCTTAAGAGGAATTACCAAGAATATGCATGGTCTTCGACTCAATGCATCTCCCACTCTGTTTATCGTTTCTTTGATGTATGAAATCTAAAAATCGTATTCGCTAAGTAATTTTGACTAATGCCTCTATCATGTAGTCAAGTCACTCTCCGTAAATATGTGCTACAATCCACAGTGATCTGTCTTTAATTCTATTTTTTTTCCAATCATATAGTGTCTCCAAACTCTCAAGGCATATACTTGCCAATAACTCCAAATCATGCGTTGTGTAGTTCGCCTCATGATTTCTTAATTTTCTTGAGCTATAAGCAATCACTCGACTGTCTTGCATCAATACTCTGCCTAAACCTTTCTTGGATGCATTTTTTCATACCAAGAATTACTTTTCCATGTCGGGGACTTTTAGTATCGACGCGGTCATCAACAACTCCTTGAGCCTTTGAAATTCTTCCGTGCATTTCTCACTCCATAAAAAAATCTTGTTTTTCTTTTGTGGTTCTGTGATCAGATTTGCTATCTTCGAAAAATGTTTGAGGAACCATCGGTAATATCCTGCTAAGCCTATAAAGTTGTGTACTTCTTGTACGTTGGTTAGTGCAGGCCATTCCATAATATCCTCTACCTTCGCAGGATCCATAGATATACTTTCACCGGATATAACGTGCCCCAAGTAATGAATCTTCGATTGGTAAAAAGAGCATTTTGATAGTTTCCCGTATAATTTGTTTTCTCGTAAACAATGTAGTTTCAAGCTTAAATGTTCATCATACTCTTATGTCGTCCGAGAATATATCAATATGTCATCAATGAATAATTGAACAAAATTATCCAAGTATTCGCGGAACACCCCATTCATCAAACTCATGAATACCCTCGGGGTGTTTTTCAGTCGAAACAGTAACATTGTAAACTCATAGCTTCTGAACCTCGTATTGAATGCGGTCTTGGGAATATCTTCCTCTTTAATTCATAACTGGTGATATCATAATCTCAATTCGATCTTTGAAAACACTGCCACACCCTTCATTTGATCAAACAAATCATCTATTATTGGCAACAAATATTGGTTCTTGATTGTCACTTTGTTTAGTTGCCGGTAGTCAATACAAAGTCTCCACGATCCATCCTTCTTTCTTATGAAAATAACATTTGCACCCCAATGTGAAACACTTGGACGTATAAGTCCCAATTCCAACAACTCCTTCAATTTCATTTTCAACTCATGTAACTCAGGCATTGACATCCTATAAGGCGTTCAGTTCCAGGTTTCAAGTCGATTGTAAAATCCAACTCTGTTTTAGGTTGTAAACCAGGTAACTCTTTTGAAAACACATCAGAAAACTCTCGTACTACCAGAAGGTTTTCTAATCCTTCTACCTCGCCCTTTTCATTTAGCGCTAAGATTGCATATAACTTGCATCTTTTGTGCATGCTCTTTTGTAGATGTAGGGAATAAATGAACCTTAAGGACACTCCCTGGTTCTTTCTACAATCACTCTTCTCTATCCCACATCATCTGTCAAACTTAACCGTTTTTTCTTACAGTTGAGTATCGCATCATGCGATTCCAACCAATCCATATTGATCACTACATCATAATATCCTAAGATCGTGACATATAGGTTTTCCTTCATTACAAAATATCCCAAGCTAATGCTACAGTCTGTAACCTTTCCTCCAACCTTCTATTTGGCACCCAAAGCCATTTCTACGTATCTAAACTCGTCCTGCTCGACTTCCTTTACCTTAATTATTTTTAGCGTTGCCCTAGAAATAAATATCTTTGTAGCACCCGAATGTATCAAAATACTAAAAGGTTGGTGGGAGATTGTACCTGATGTCATGAACACAGTGGATTGGTGCTCGGCCTGGCGATTATTCACCACTGCATGAATCATGTGGGCCTTGCCCAAATCTCCAACTGTAGTGTGTCTTTCTTATCCGGACGTTATAGCCTTCTCAATCAGACATTCTCACTAGTAATGTGTCTCTCCACATCTCCAACATATGGTCTTTGGTCTAGTACTACTGGTCCCTGAAGTAGATGTTATTTGCCTATCTGCCTGAGACCCTAGTCTAGTCTGTTGAACAGGCCTAAATTGTTGTTGTTGTAGGCGACGTTGTTGTTGATGTGATGGTCCTCTTTAGGGAGTCCTCTGCTAAGGATTTGGTTGTCATGGTGTCATGAACGTGGATCCTCTCGACGTATCTCGATACCCTAATGTCTATGTAGCTGGTGTTTGATGTTGTTGCGATGTCGTCTGTCCAGTCAGTCTTATAGGAGTTCTGCCCTGAGCCCTATTGGTTAGCTCTTCCTCATCTATGAGGGCCTTCTGTAATACATCGTGCAACATCTAAGGCATTAGGATCCTCACCTTCGCACAAATGTTGAAGTTAAGGCCGAACACAAACTTGTTGACCATTAGGTTCTCTATGTTCAGATGTGGATCATACTGAAGTAGCTCCATAAATCTGGCCTCATACTCTGGCACCGTATGACCACCCTATTGTAAGGCATTGAACTCATTGAGCTGGCACTCGATGAATTCCTCTGACAAATACCTCTTCCGTAACTGCTCCTCGAACAGTTCCCATGACACATCTTTGACGACCATGTTTAGTTGAGGCAAGAGCGTCTTCCACTATAAAAGAGCGCTCCAGTTCAGTTGAAATACTGCCATGTAAACCCTCATGTTGGAGGTGTAGTCATGAACTGAAAATCACATCGCCATGTTATCCAACCATGCCTCGGTGGTTGAGTCATCCATGACACCCATGAACTCGAGAAACTTCAACTTCTTGAGTTCTCTGTGAATTCTACCACTACCAATTCGGGCACGTTGTGAACCCTCATGGGGTACAGACTCTTTGGCCTCATCTGTATCTAGTCAGTTAATCAAGGCCTCTGAAATCCTCTAAAAGGACCTCATCAAACCAACCACATATCCCACCGCAACCTGCTCCTACCCAATGACTTGTTAGACCCCTCTGGCATGGATGTTATTGGAGACGTCGCATATCTCCCTCTAGCACCACATTGTCTATCTCCACGACGTTCTCTAACAATGATTACCTACATGGACAAATTTCAATTTTAATTAGCGATAAGTTATTAATCAAGTGTTTAATACAATGGAAGGCGTAATGATCCCAAGTCACAGGGTTGAACCTACTCTGATACCATATATAACCTCCTCTTCATTACGACAACTAGTAGTGATCTACAATAGGTAAATATTTTGTTTTCTTGCATTAGGAAATTAAACATCACCACATAATGAATAACAACACCATCGACACATCATCCTAATTAATAAAGAAACATAATTAATGCATTGTCATAATTAATAACGACACATATTCAACACATCATTGTAATAATTAATGACACATAATCAACACCTCATCACAACAAATAATGACACATATATCAATGTGTCGCCATAATTAATAGCGACGCAAATCAACACATCATGATCAACTAAAGCAAGATACTAATAATAGATTAACCATGTCACTGAATATTAAAGGAAAATACATGCCCATCCTATCCTGCATGGTTATGACCTCCAAGGCACATAAGCAACGCTCAAGTCTAGGATTCATTCGATTGATTTTGACCACTTAAGGTCTCAGGAATGGCATCTATTCTAAGGAAAAAGGAGATATCTAATCCCATAACCAACTTCTATCCTAAACATTGTGACTAGATTCTAATAATAATGCATGGAATCACATGTAATTAATCTTGTCAATAATAACATGTACACAAATAACACTGAATCTTATGCTAAGAATAACAAGGACAATAGGTAAATAACTGCATCATTCCTATGTTATTTTAGAACCTTTAACTAGTATCGCAACACAATAAACATGTATCATAAGTATCTATCATTTTCATGGACATGCAAGGAAAATCTTCTTTACTTAATCAAACTTCAAGCAATAATTAAGTGCATGGTTAAGTAAGGTAATGATACATGGAAATAGTAAAACCACAAGAGCATAAGCATAACCTTCGTAACAGATAGAGATCTATTCTAATCATCATTAGTAAATTTGCCAAGGTCAAATTCGTTAAGGTCAGGCATCATTATCAAGTGCTACAACTTTTGTAGAAACAACACCCAAGTAGCAAAACCATGTATCTTACTAACCCATATATATAATTAGACAATGACTAAGGAATTTAATACTAATTTACGTCCCCATTTAAAATCCCAGATTACAATCTTCCTTAGCCACATTCAAATTCAAAACCAATTTGTATATGTATATCCTCTTATAGGAAACCATAAGGGAGTCAAATATTCTCCAAGCAGTGCTTTAGGATTCCACTAATACTTGAGTATCTTTTAACTATAACAAGGCTATTCATAATAGGAGAATTAAGTATTCAAGGAACTTGCAATCAATATAAGAGAATTAAAGGAGGTCAACGCCTTAAAGATGTAAAAAGGGTTCTAAACCAACCTTCATGTCAATATAAACGTTGTAGGAGATCACATCAAACAAGTAATGTGTAAAGGTTCAACTACTTTACATACCCACTGAAAAGGGATACTAAGCGATCAACCATCCCATACTCTAATAATAAGTTAGACATATAGACCTTTAGATTATAAGAAAGGATTTAAAGGTGAATATCTCACTTACCTATTTATTGACATCAATTACCAATCCATCATACACTACAACATTCATGAGGATATTCCATAATAAAAACATTCAACATATTTAGGTAGAGAATGTCCATGATAAAGTGAGTGCGACTATTTAATGCTAACCATCTCTATCCATTTAATTATTGGGAAAATAAATCTCATTAACTTTTGAAGAAACTAATATCCGAATCTCAATTTTTATTGACCTTGTTTTCTTGCTAGTGTTGTCATAAATTTAATCATTTAAAAACATGACTCTTAATAAGCAACCCATGTTACAAGTTCCTTTGTTTACTAAGTCCAGCTGCTTCTCTTTTTATCTTTAACGTTTTAATATAATTGAAATTGGAAGGCACTATTACTCATAGAATTAGACTATATGAGTGGAACAAGATTTGAAACTCCGCACCAAACCCTCCATAGTGATACCTAAATGACGATAAGTGCATACTTTTTGATGAATATAATTACATTTTGTGTCCTTTTTAGCCATTGTCTCTTAGAAGAGTGGGAGATCGGATTAAGACCATAATCGTTGTCCCTTGAGAAGCTCAAGATATCTGTAGTCTGTTTTGGAAACTGTGTGCTTAAGATTAATATGTCACACAGAACTCGAGGTCACACAACCCGAACTTCCTTTTTGACGGTTGACCAAAATCGTTTAAGAGAAGGAAGAAACCAAACATGGTTTCTAGAGGAAGATCGACATGTAGATGTTGGTAGTAAGCAGATCCACCATAATTATGTAAAGGGAAAGGCACGTTGAGGAATATGTATCAAATTATGAGAAGGAAGGGAGAAATCTTCCATCCCCGAAGGATCAACCTGCGTAGCATCATTTTACAGTAACACCACCCACAAAGTAAAACTTCAAGCCTGAATTTAGAGCGTATTTTCTAACAAGAGACTAACTCCCTGATCTTAAAAGACAACGATTTGGAGGTGTAAGCCCCTTATGAACTACTGGTTGAGATAGAAGGATGATTAAAAAAAAATGACACTCAGATCTAGGAGAAAGAAATAATCAAAATCGCAGTAAGGTCGAATTTATCAGTCATTCAATCAGTTTAGTTATTCCCATATTTCATCCATGAAAAGGGGAAATATTTTATTTACTGACCCTGTGTCATTACACAATATCTAAATTGTTCCCTCGTCTTCTACAAACCACAGATTAAATTCAAAATAGCAGCATCTGGTCGATATTAATCTCTCGACAGTTTTCATCAAGCGATTTTAAGATTCCGGAAATAACACCAACCCCAAAACAAGGCCCAATTTCTCGGCTACTAAATTATTTTCTCTACTGAAATTCCAATTTTGTAACTTCCCAAAACGAGAGTCGAGGGTCAAGAATCATCGTTGGAAGTAATTTTCCATATAGAAATGGTTTCTCTTGGAACCAAACCATATCGGAAACAACATCCAGAATTAATATATGTATTTAATTATACGGGGAGAACCATGATTACACAATGAATACTATCACAGGAACAAGCCAGTCGATTCACTGTGCGGTCAAAATTGGCATGAGGAAATTATGAGGAATTTCATCCAGCTTGGTTCCTAAATTATAATAGACATTCCAGATTCAAGGCTTAGATTACAAAGGTTCGAATCATCATTAAAAGTCATTCATTATTATGTCAATGAAAGCTTACATACATTCAGAGGCAACAGTTGACACAACCAATTTATACATAATTTTATGCAAAGTTGTACATCGATACTATTGGAAATTAGAAATATGCTCACATCTGTAACAATATATATAATTCACAATAACAATCAGATAGGAAGGCCATAACTAAGATTGTTCCATATACATACTGGGTTTATAAAATTCTAATATACTATCCATTACATAACCATACACTTAATTATCGTGTCCAAGATTGATGAAGGTGACTTTCATTTGAACAAGTACTCGATGCAGGTCTTCTGTCACGTTGCGAAATTCCCCTTTATTTCACTTTGCTTGCTAATTATCAGGATTTTACCGGTACCTCCCAACGAATGCTATGGGTACTCTTCTTCCCCCTTAGCCCCCTGAGCCAGAAAGGGGCCACACACACACAACCAAAAATCATTTTAGCTCCAAGCTTGCCTCGCAAGGTAGAGCCACCACTCTCTCTCAAGCTAGGTATCCCAACTATTACAAGTAAAACCATACAAAATGGTTTTGGCAGCATAACTTTACTCATAACCAAGGTGTTTTTGTTTTTTCATCTTGACCATTTTCTTTATAGGAATTTCCTCACTGACACATCCCCACTTGCATAATTAATTTTATTTTTAATTAATTAAATTATAATTATTCCTCCTCACACTTGTCACCCTCTCCCCATGTTGCACAAGTAATTACATATTTTAATTTAATTAAAATTCAATTCCCCTTACATTGACTAAATGCTCTCCTAAAATTGCTCCTAGTTGTCTCTTTATTCCCCATATTCCCATTTAATGATTGAATCCTTACTAAATCCAAGTTGATTTAAAATATGAGTCTTCTCCTAGTTATACTAGTGGTATCCTGACTCTATATTCCTTTCTATGAGTACCCTATTCTCTCATCTTTATTTCTTTCTTATTTTAAAACTCCCTTTTAATATTTTCTTGCACACATGTGACTTATCAAATATTTATACATATTTAACCTTTTCTTAAATCTTAACTTGATGTTCTTCATTCCTTTTTAATTTAATTTATAATTTAGTTTTAGTTTTTTTACAAAACTTAAACTTAGGCTTTGTTATCACCATAAAAATGTTTGTGTGAAATCTAGTTTTCAAGACTTAGCGAGGTGTTAAACTGATGTGGATGCGTGACAAACTAGAGGACAGGGCCAACTCTAGTAGGACGAGGCTAAATATGGTGGTATCACGAAGTTGATGGGACCCAATAGGTCACATATCGCAAGTTCTCAAGATCAATGGCCGGGGATCTTTTCGGGGGCAGAAGTTGCACGAAGGATAATTCCCGAAGGCGGGCTGAAGAATAAACCACTTTTTTTAGTCAGGAACACATGGCGCCACTAGGTGCATTTCGAGGTGAGAAGCGGTTTGCCCCAAACCACTCCCTCACGCCCCTGAAATTGAAAAAATATATAAAGGGGGCACTTGTCATTTATTTTATTATTTTTCAAAAACACTGGAACGTTTGAAAGTTGGCGCGACCACTCCATTCAACTGAAGCTCAATACTGCGCCAATCTCATACCTTTTCCACTCATTTCCATGTATTTTTTCATCACCACCATGGACCCTATCATAATGCCATTGATAGAGCAAGACCCCGTATCGAACGAAGAAGCCCTAATTGACCGAGATTCATATGTGTTCGACACTGAAATCACCATTTCACCCATCTTCGTGTCCAGAGCTAATCTGTCTGATAATGCAGGGAAGCAGATACCCTTCCTTGTAGCAATCTAGGCCAGTATAGTCCCTTATGTTGTCGAGGTTGCGTTCCCTTTGCCCGAGTTCATAGGTTGGTGCACAAAGAAGTATTCACAGGAAGAGAAATTTGTCGTCAATAAATAAGGTTATGAGGTCCTGTGTAGGGTAAAGAGTCTATTAATTCGAGGTTCCCTTGGAATACCAGAGTCTTTCTCTGCAGCGTCTGAACCGTTCGAGGAAGAAAAACTAATTAGGGTTTATAGGGAGTGTCCATCAAAAGTCAAAGATCAATTTTTACAGACAATTTTCAAACCAGAGCATTTTTCAGAAATTTTGTCTTTGCCAATGAGTGTGAGTGTCATGGTTATTGAGGTCCAATGGGTTTGTTCTCTGCTGAGTCAAATTTTCGGTCTAGATAATGACAAGCATGTGGTCAAGGTCATGTTTGTTTTCCTGTTGGAATTCTTTCAGTCAAAGTCCATTCTGTCAGTCCGTGTCAGTTTCGATACATTCATAGATGATAATATCCACAAATAGTTAGTGAATATTCAATCACTAAGACATCTTAGGTATTACACATACTTGTTGAAGATTTTCTTGGAAACAAATAAGAGAAAATTTCCTGGAGCAACATTCATATCAACTGAATGTAATAGGATCATGCTTCTTATCTTCATCAACAAAATCATGTCCAGGGTTTACTGTTTGATTTTCAACACTAGCCTACCCAGAGTCCTGTATGACATGAGGAGCTATTTACATCCAAATCCATAAAATCAAGTGGGGGACTAGGTATTTTTCATGCATTCAATAGTGGTATGGGTTTATGGTTGTCATGAATCCCCCTATCGTCTGCCTATTTTTCTGACACCCAGAGTCTTTTCCCTTGAATTCATCAAGAAAAGATTCATATCAGTGACAGAGCATTTCTTAAAATTGCACAAAGCCTCCAAACTAAAATTCCCTTTCATCATTGGACCTTTCATTGTCAAGACTAGATCATTCTTATCTCATATCTAGGCAAAGCTCAAAGAGTTTGGATTTGCACAACTACAGGGAAGAAGATATGATCCACATAAGATCATATCCAAGGGAAGACTCACTACTACATTGGGAGCAAATTACGACGAAATATTATGACGGTTTGAAATTTCATCGTATTTTTTTTTCTTTTTTTGGACTAAATATACTTTTTTTTCCGGGGTCCAAATGTTGGTCACTCTAGCGACCAACCTTCCAATTTGGTCATTAGAGTGACCAACCTCCAGTTAGTCGATATAGCGACCAACAATGGCATGTGTGAGAATCAAACAGTCATTTACGACAAATCAATCCTATATATATCTCAGTTACGACAAATTTTCTATAGTTGCGACAATCATTTTCTATAGTTGCGAAAATCATTCGAGTGTTCTGGTTTTTTATGAAATCTTGATTTCAATTCTCTTTCAAGAAGATATACATTGAATTGGTCAGACTCTACATAGCTGAGATTTTGAAGGTTAGTACTTAAAAAATTTCTGTGTGATTTATTAATTTGGTTCTATTGAACTATTTTATGGTTTATTTTCACTCCTTAAATTAGATTTTATGACAAATCAAAGAATCAAATGATCATTTACAACAAATCAATCCTATATATATTCCAGTTACAACAAATTTGCTATATTTGCGACAATCATTTTCTATAGTTGCGAAAATCATTCGGGTGTTCTGGCTTTTTATGAAATCTTGATTTCAATTCTCTTTCAAGAACAGAAACATTGAATTGATCAGACTCTACATAGCTAAGATTTTGAAGGTCAATACTTAAAAAATTTCTATGATTTAGTAATTTGGCGCTATTTAACTATTTTATGGTTTATTTTCACTCCTTAAATCAGATTTTATGGTTTATTTTAACTCCTTAGAAAGATTTATGGTTTATCCACTTTTGATAGAGTAAAAAGATTATTGATTCAACTACAGTCACTCTAATTAGATTCAATCACTCTAATTTTGTTCTTATATTTCATGGAAATTCTTGAATATCTAAGTATCCTTGCCTTAGTAAATTTACATTTAGGGTTTCCTCCTTGAGTTGGAAAAGAACCAACTAGAAGTGAAGAGCACTGGCTTTTTTGTTGATATTGGGCATCAATACTCTTGTGTATCCCTAAAGCTACCCTAATTTTTGTTAGGGACTTAATATTATATAGTGTGATTTTGGGTGATAATAGATCCACCTCCTCTTATTAATGTTTCATGCTTTTAGGTTTCATGCTATGTCCCTTATTTTTTCTGAACATGCTGTATAATTTTCATTACAAATATCTAAATATATACCAAATTATTTGAATAGATTTGTATATTGTACTTATAATGTTTCAATGGATTTTTTGTAATAGGTAATTACAATGTCAACTCCAGACGAGAAAAGAGAGCTTGTTATGTTAAAGTGGCACATGGTGATTCATGGTGATGGGAAATGTTATTGCCCTTGTTGCGAATGTAGGGATTTTAATGGAAGAAGACTACCTTTAAAAATAGTTGAAAAACATTGTAGGGAGAATGGGCATGTCGAAGGGGGCAATGAATATCGTCCCATGGTAAGTAATTAGTTATTATAGATCTTTAAGGGTATTATACATTAATTGTTTTTTTTTTAGTTTGTCTTTAAAAATAATATTTGTGATATACTCTAACTGTATTTTATTGCTTCCATTGTTTTTATTAAAGAAAAATTATCCTAAGAATGTGATGCCTCCTAGCAGGAGACATTTTCATAGAGATAATATTGAAGAACAAGATGAACTTAATCGTGTGGATAATGGTGATCACGTTATTCCTATGGAAAATGATGATATTAATAATACAGTTGATGATGATGGGACA
>JZKD02S1699684.1:1375001-1404707 GCA_000966675.3 Picea glauca
AAGCATTTATCAGATTGATGAAGGCATTAAATCCATTATTTATGTTTTTCACCCAAAAGTAACTGTCTTCATTTCTAATTGTAGTTGTTTCCTTCAAAATTGGTGGCACAGATCGGCATGTTAGCTGATGAACTGATAGAGGGTTCATACCATCAGTATCAGTCACTCCATAGCCATATTTATAAAACATTAAATCCCTGTCGCAATAGGGGTTTCCTTAATAGAAGGCCCTTCCATACAATCTACCTTTTCAGTCAATGTCGGCTCCCAAAACAAAATTGGTAATCTCATCAACATCTACACTTGAAAATGACTTCAAGAACAAATTTGGTGTTCTCAATTTAATCACGATCCTTTAATTGATTTAAAATTTCAATTGCCCGAGAATTCGTGGATTCCCTCTGTGGGTTGCTAATTTTACTGGTTTTAAAATTGAAATTGTATGAGTTGACTCCCTTGGCATTATTTGTTTCACTTCTTTAGACTAGCACTTGAGCATTGTTTGACATTCTGATAATTGTTGTTCAACTATGATTTGGCACTCCTGGATGACATTTCTCCTCAATGACGCCCTATAATGAACCAACCATGCCTCTTGACAAATTGGATTTGAGTGTGTGACATAATATTTGTGAAACCATAAAAATTTGTCCTTCCCTTCAAACGTCCTATTACAACAACAAGTTTCTTACTGGAAAAAAATTTTAATGTGCAGCAATTGTCCACATTTTCTTCATCTTTTAACACGATGATACAACACCCAGGTACTAAATTTGATGGTACTGTTCAAAATTCAAGATCTTAAAGGCTGCAAAATACATCGTCCAAAATGACAACAACAATTTGAAATCTTCTTTGATGTTTTTAACTTCTTTTTGCGAAAATCGAAGTGAAAGAAACCAATGCCATTCGAGGAGACCACATACAACTGGAGTTTTTGAATATGATTGAACTTCCGATTGGAATTTGTGTGTGAGAGCCAAGCAATTTTGTGTGTAACTGAGAAATCCGTGGGATATTTTGTGTGTTGTTGAGCAACATACCTCGAGTTGCTACTGTTTGATGCACTGCATTCCGCACCATAGCCATAATCCCAAGTCTATTTGATTCACTACATTCCTGTGTGAATGGAATATTTTTTCTTTTTTAAAACCCCAACATTGGTCGCTCTACCGACTAACATGTTCGTCGCTAGTATTGCCAATTGGTCACAAACACCAACGTGTTAGTCGCTAGGGCGACCAACGTGTTTGTCGATTGTATTTCCATTTGGTCGCAAACTAGGTCACTTGGTCATTCTAGCGACTAAATGATCCTCCTTCGTTTGACCTTTCTAACTGATGGTTTGGTTGCTAGACCGATGAATTTCCTTAGTCACTAGACTGACAAAGATCCATGTGTGGCCACTAGACCAATGAATGAATTCTGATGAAAAAAAAAGTCATCTTGGTCACAAAACCGACTCTATGCCGACAAAAATTCGTCTCTACTTCATCGCAAAAATGTTCAAATTTAATAGTGACTAATGAACAAACATGCCCCTTATGAGCATGAACATATTGAGGGTTTTGACAAATTGGAAAATTTGGAAGTCTGTGCTAATATGGAAGAAATTTTGCAACCAGCTCAAGCACAGCAAGTGGAGGCAACCCTACAACAAGCTCAAGCACAACAAACTCCTCAGAAGCTCATAGTTAAAGTCCCCAAAGTAAGTGTTTACAGCAAGAGAAGTAGTTTAGAGGCCCTGGGCACCCATGATCAACATAATACCCCTAATAAGATGAAGATCACACAATCCCCACAGATAGTGGATCTAGAGGAGGAAGAGCTTAAAGAACAAGTGAATATGGATATGGTGGAGAGTGGCACCAACACTGTAGAGGTTGAGAAAGGAAGCAAGCTCCAAAGTGAAGGAATCTCAAGAAATTTCAGCAACGAAAGGAACATCTTTGATAAGACATCTGTAGCAGCTTATGATCTCGCAAAACAATATACTGAGAAAGGAAACTTGGATATGGGTGAAATGAGGGATTTAGTCCCTGAAGTGGAAAATATTTCTTAGCACAAGTCTTCTATGTTCACAGTAAACGATATAGAGAAGAGAACCTTTAATATACAAGTTACAAACAAAGACAAGGTATCTGAGATAAGGATAAAGTATGACAACATCAGTGCTCCAGACAAAGTAAAATTCCATAGAAATACCAGTGATATGTTGTATTCAAATTACTTGGGTCTAAGCTTGAAGAATTCAAAGTTGTCATCTTATGCAATAAATTTGGAAGGGTAGTTGACGCCATGGATGATTTTAAGGATGGAAATTTATTTTAAAATGTAGAAACCTTGGCAAATCTTACTAATTATTTATATTCCAACTATAAACGATTGGCGATATTTTTGTAAAAATATTCAAATTTCTAAGGATTTTATATAGTTTTTATAAAAGTTTGGCGATTTTTAAGGTAAAATAATTTTATCTTATAGAATTTGGGCGAATCATTTTTAAAATAGTGAATTTCATTTTTGGAAAAACCATGGAAAATTAGCCCATGAGCAAAATTTAGCCCCTAAAATCATCCCTGGTTGACGCAAGAAAAGGCATCCAATAGAGATTGGAAAATTCAAGTCAAGAGGTTGGAATACGAAGGCCCTCAAGGGGTGAAATCCTCATTAGATGAAAAGGACAAACTTATTCAAATCTTAAAGAAAAAAATGAAAAATTCTGCCACAGAGCATCCACAAGCATCATAACTGTTTTCTTTAGAGCAGGAAAAATAATCATTTCTACAAGAGGCATTGAACTACCAAGCTAGGGTATTACAGCTAGAACAAGAAAAGGTGAATTGGACACAAGGATAGAAAAAATTACTAAACATGGTTGTATTTGTACCTCCTACTGCAGAAGTTGGGCCAAGCACTGAAGTGCCTGTTCAGGCTATGTCACAAGTTAGCCTGAAGGTGGGAGAAATCAAGGGGTTAAAGGGAGACATAGATAAATTGAAACAGGAAATAAAAGCAAAGGATGAAAGGATGGCTCAATTTCAAAAGGAGAATCAAGTTTTGCAGGAGAAGATAGACAAGCTAAAAATAAGATTGAGGGGCAAAGGACTGTTGAAAGGAGCCAAAAAAATTATCTGGTATTCTATAGTTGTTGAGGCTGCCAAGTTCAGAGTGTATTTAAACTTCATCAATGATAAATACAGCATGGCCATCACAGCAAGAAGTAGGTGCACTATTGTAAATGAGGCCCTAGCAAAGAAACCATCAGAGTGGGCCCAAAATTCCATAGACCTGCTAAACTCCATCCCTACTATAGAACTTTGGACTTGTAACATACCCGACCACCCAGAGGCTAGTCTACACCACTTAAACAGGCTGCAACACACCCAGCCACCCACATGCTAGGCATGTTGCAATCCCAAGACTTGGTTCTCTGATCTCTAATTCGAAAAAAAAGGACTTATCAACAATGTTAGAAGCATGCACACCACATGCATAAGACAAGATCCATGTCATAGCATAAAAGAGATAAACAACGTGCCATGCACAAAAAATAACCAACAGACAGGCACATTAGAATACATATCTCAGAGATAATTAAATACACAGTGGAATACATTAAACATAAAACAAAGAGAGCACTTATATTTTCAAGTAAACATTCACCAACTGGATGCAGACCAAAGAAGGTCCTCCCAACCATAGACATTGTTGTTCATTTACTCTCAACAACAGGTCACCCCTGAGCCAGGGCTATGAATCCACAAGGATGGGTCCCAGGCCAATTCTAAATACACAGTAGTTGGCTAAGTAGCTCTCAGGTTTCTCAACCTCACAACAATCCTAATTTCCAGCTCTCTTTCCCACTCATCCTGCACAACCCCAAGAAATGAACACCTTTCTCTACCATGTAGTCCCTAAGGTTGTTCCATTTCTCTCCAGGGCTCCAGTGCTACTGGTTAGGAAATATCCCTACTAGAAATTCCAAGGACTCTCATATGTGCGCAGTTCCATCCGAACTGCCATCAATTTCATGCACATAGGCATCCATTCCCTCCAGTAATGATTAGTAAATCATTACAACCATTCAACAATGGCTCTCCTCTTCCTTCCATTTGTTTCCACGCTCAGCCCAAGAGCACATGAACTAGTAGTAGTGAGTGAAGAGGAAGAAGAATGAGTGAACTAGTGAGAAGAGGATGAACCAAGGGAAGAACGACCCCAAAAAATCCCCCAAGGGATGTTTAAATAATTACATGAAGACAAGAGCCACATGGCCTCCCTCCCAAGAAGCTCATGTAACCCTCTCTTCTCCATAAAATCAATTATGGGTAAATAAAATAATAATAACAAGACTTAGCCCCTCAATCCCCCTCTCTTGTGAAATCATAGCCCCCTATCTCTTTTGTCCTTGTCGGTCTTGCAACCAATGGTGTATTTTATTAATGTATAGGAAGTGTTACATTTCCTAGGCACTCTAGCCCATTTTCAACTTTACCGTCTCACCAGCCTAAGTCATATTTATATAATACATTATAGTTTAGAAGGGTTAGAACCAGGATGTTACAATACCATTTGGGTCAAAGATAGAACTACACTGGCCATCTAGGCTAGGAATGTCATTGCCAAACATAACCTGCTAAAATCAGTCCAAACTAAGGCCATATAGTTGAAGCAAAGTGTACAATAATTCAAGGATTTGTTTGAAGAAATGTTCATTAAAGGACTCCCACCATTTTGGGATGGAAAAGGAAAATTATATGATCAGGAGGAATACAACTCTCACCTTAATCAATGTATAATGGATCACTCCAAGTTTGAAAACCTGGAGGAAAACTTGAAAGGAGCAACCCTAGTTGAACAATTGATTATAGATTTTGAGATTTTGAATTAGTTCAAAATAGTGAATATTGGACTACCAGTCATGACATATGCCTCTTGCATTGACCTGGAGATCCTTATCAAAGAAATGATGGACTATGATATCCCTTCTGACTTGAAATGGAAGGAGATAGTGCGGTTGGGTAAAAAAAAGTATAGTTTTCCAAGATCCAAGAGATGATATCCATGTGTCACCAAATATGGTAGATCAGACAGAAGACCAAAACAGAACAAGTGGCAAAAGAAGAAGTTGAAGCATCTAAGAAATCGACAGTTGGATCATAAAATGTTTTTCTATTAATCATTGTAATCGGTTCCCATACCGAAACTATCAGTTGTAATTATTGCAATCAGTTTTAGAAGTTGAAATGTTTTAGTTCAGCTATTGTAATCAATTTATAACTGAAGGAACTTGAAATGTATAAATATTAGAAGTTCCAAATCTATTAATGTTGGTAGAAGTGAAAGGGCACCTTTTTAGTTGTTCGGAACTCAATTGCAATTTTATGGAGCTGAATTGAATACATATGCAGAATCCTTTGTAGTCTCTATGAAAAGATTCTAATGGTGGTGATATGAGTTTTGTCTTCTCTCATTGTATGTATTTCCTGTGTTTCTAATTTCATTCACACTATCTTCTGTTTAAATTGGATAGTTTAAAGGCCCAAAGTTTGTCTTGTGATGCTCTTGGCTTAAGCAATTTAAATTGTCTTAATTTATTCCTAACTAATTCATAATTCATTTCATTAATGCTCTGATGCAGTTACTTGTTTTCTTCTCCTTCTTACACTCTAAAAACTACAATTTATAACTTAGATATATTTCCTCACTTAGCCTTTATCCTCTGGAGAGTCCTACTAGCCAGTCTATTTTTTCATTCATTTTCAGAATTTTGACTCCATAGCCCTAAGTGTCCCTACCCTTCCTTGCCAGGAAATTTATAAAAACCCCCCAAAACAACAAACCTAGCCATTGATTGACAAAGAAAAACCAAGTGATATGAGAGAGTCCTCTCTGAGCTGAGTAGGCTAGTACCTAGCTCTAAAGTTGGTGTGTAGGTTTCCTCTGTCATTTGTTTACCAGCTAAACAAATTTACAGAGTGCTAACATTCTGGCGTCGTTGTCGAGGATCGAAAGTGAAATATTCCCCGGGAAAAGAATGACTTAAAGATTTATATTTGATTCCTGAGGCTGGCAGGGAATCAAACACCTTATTGGTTGAGACTAAAGTTACCCTGGTGACTCCATTACAAAGAGACCAATAACACAAAGTAGTTTGAGCTAGAAATCCTAGTTCCCAAGAGAATTCACACCAGGAGAAACCCAGACCCAGAAGCAGTGATCCTTGTGTATGATCCTAATAAGATTGTACACAAAAGAAAAGAAAAGAGAAAACGCCCAGTTTTTTGTTTAGATGGATATCTATCCTTGCCCAAAGATGGAGTAACGAGCATTGAAGACCTTGATTTTGAAGTGAAATTTGAGCAAACTCTATTCAGAACTAAATCTGAGTATTGTTTGAACTAGATAATCTTTGATAAGAAAAGGTTCCAGGATTTAATTTTAGTTGCCTCTACCAAACCCATTGTGATTCATACTCAGAACCAAAAGCCGCTTCAATTCCTTACAACAACCATGGCAGTTAGGTTTTCCTCTCTTTTTCTACCTGCTCAATTACATGATCTGCCCCAGGAGTATAATCTAAGGATTAATTTATATGATGTTGAAGGAAATTTGTCAGCAGAAAATCATCTAGACTAGTTCAATGATTTTATAGACTTATAAGAAGTAGACTTTGAGGATGCAAAAATGAGGTTGTTTGCACAAGTTCTTGTAGGAGAAGTCGGAAAGTGGTTCAGATCCCTCCCAATAGCCAGTATCATAAATTTTGAAGCCTTTGAAACAAATTTTCTTGCAAATTGGGGTAACAAGAAAAACCCCCTTCAGTTGTTAACTCAGTATAACAACATGAGAAGGTCACCTATTGAAACAGTGTAGGAGTTTTCAGCCATATTTATAAAGGTATATAATTTAATTCCTACTAAAGTAAAACACCCTCCTATAGCTGCTCAACTTAGATATGTTGATTCCTTTGAAAGTGATTTTGCTTTGTTGTTTAGGGAAAGAATATCTACTTCATTAGATGATATGATGAATGATGCAATAGAATTTGAAGTAAATATGATGGCTTCAGGAAAGATCAAATCTAACTCTGACAGGGACATGAACACGGTTCAATATAAGGTGCAGCCTTCAACCTCACAAACATCAGAAGAAAGGTTTGAAACGATGATGAAGACTATGGAGAAACTGATGGAGAGACTAGATTTAGATAATAATCCTAACACCAGAGAACAGGTTGATGTTCCACCTAGGAATTAGAGAAGACCAACAATCCCACAAATCAAGAAAAGAGATCAGAGGAACCAGGGAGATGACAAAATAAGACCTTATTTTCAAAATAATTATGTAAATCAGGATTATGATGAAAATTTGGAAGACAATATGCATTGTTGTGATGGTAATGAAATAGAGGTATTTTTGAATAAAGACGAACATGACCAGTTCATGGATGCGAATGAAATATTCATGCAGGAAAATGATGAGAGGTTGTCATTAGAAAGAGAAGATTACCAAACAGGGTTGCAGAATGCCATCATGCAATTCCAGAAACAATACAATCTTCAAAACAAAAAGGTGCTTGCAAATCCTCAAAAGGGAAATCTTACCAAAGAAGCTCAGAATAACATACCTTCCTCAAGTCATTCTAAAAAGGAATCTGCTGAAAAGATGTTATGGACAAAGGAAAGCGGAAGGAAGAACCCAAGAAAAAAGTACATGAAACAAGAAAGGAGACAGACATCAAAGAGGTAGAGAAAACCTTATCCTCCTTTAATTTTGAGAGTGATATGGCCAAGATTAAAATCTATGTACCATTCAACGAGTTGATAACGAATAGTGAATATAGAAATCAAATCATCAAAATGCTCAAGATGGAACAAACTTCTGACACTTTGAACATACAAGATGATCATCCTGCCATCTTATTTGGCCCACGTGTAGAGGAAAGTAGTGATGCTGAAGAGGTGCCCCCTTTCTATGTCAGCCTAAAAAACCATGATATGACTCTGCACAATGCCATGTTGGATTCAGGAGCATCCCATAACCTGGTGCCCAAGGTGGTCATGGACCAATTGGGCGTGGACATCACAAGGCCTTACAAAAATCTTTTCTCTTTTGATTAAAGGTAGGTGAAGTGTCTAGGCCTAATCAAAGATCTGGTAGTATCTTTGTCTCAAATTCCACCAAAGAATATGGTCATGGATGTAGTGATTGATGATATTCCTCCCAAGTTTGGTTTGTGGTTATCTAGGTCATGGGATGAAAAGTTGAAAGGAACTCTACAGATGGATATGTCATATGCCATTATCCCTGTCTACAGATGGATATGTCATACACCTGATCCTGAGAGGAAAATGAGCAAGTGGATAGTTGTGTTGTTGGAATATGACCTTGAGATTAAATCTACAAATTTGATCAAGGGGAAGGGACTTGCAAAGCTGATGGCACAGACAAATTGTGAGCTCTTGGGAATAAATTTCATTGTTGACTTGTCAGTAGATTCAGAGGAAGAAAGGGCCCCTCAGGTATCCCAAAAATTCCCTGACTCCCCATGGTATGCAGATAACATTTATGTGTTGAAAAATTTGCAGGCTCCTCCTTAATTGAGTAAAACCAAGGCCATGTTATTAAAGCTTAAAGAAACAAAGATTTTATTGTAAATCAATCCCTGTATTGGAAGGATCCAGGAGGAATCTTGTTGAGTTGTTTGTTGGAGGAAGAAGTAGAGAAGACCATCAAAGAATTCCATAAAGGTGACTATGGAGGACACCATTATTGGAAAACTATTGTGCACAAGATATTGAGGGTTGGTTTCTATTGGCATAGCATTTTTTTGGATGTCTACAAAGAGGCTTCAAGCTGTCATGACTACCAAAGTTTTTATGGGAAGAGAAAATTGCGGCCTTTTCCCTTGAATCCCATCTCTGTTGAAGCACCTTTTAGACAATGGGGCCTTGATTTTATAGGAGAAATTCATCCACAGTCCTCAACTCAACACAAGTGGATACTGACAGCCACATATTACTTCACCAAGTAGATTGAAGCAGTTCCCACCAGGCAGGCCACAGATGTTATTATCATTCAATTTTTGGAGAACAATATTTTGTCCAGGTTTGGGTGTCCAATCAAAATCATTACAGACAATGCAGAAGCATTTAAGTCCAAGAAGATGGAAACATTTTGCAGTGACTACAATATAACTCTTGGCCACTTCACATGTTATTACCCTGAAGGTAATAGGTTGGTTGAGTCATCCAATAAGAGATTAACCAGAATTATCAAAAATTTGTTGCAAGATAACAAAAAATCTTGGCACAAAAATCTCATCCATGCAATATGGGCTGACAGGATCACTACAAAAAATCTATTTCCACTTCACCCTTCCATATTTTTTATGGAAGAGAGGAAATTTTTCCTACTACATTAGGATTTCCAGTGATGGGGTTGTTACAGGAGCAGGATGATGAAATAGATGCCACTCGAAGGAGAACAGATGAACTAATCAATGTCCAACAAACAAAAGAAAAGGCCTTCAACAATACTCAGTTGCACCGTGATAGGATTAAAAAGGATTTTCACAGGCATACCAACGAAGATAATTTCAAAGTGGGAGACTTGGTATTGAGATGGGATGCCCGAAATGAAGACAGAGGAAAGCATGGGAAATTTGATCATCTATGGCTAGGACCTTTCATAATTGTATTATACCATGGAAATAATGCTTATCTGATACAGGAAAGTAATGGAGATATTGTTGGAGGAGGACCTGTGAATGGCAGGTTTCTCAAACGTTATATTGTTTAAAGGAACTATCACCCTTTCCATTGATTGTATATAACCATTTTGTTTTTCAGTTGAAGCAGTTGGAACTAAATCAATAGAAATTGAAGCCCGAAGCGAAGGCCCTAAGTTATGCTGAGTAAATTTTGAGTTTTTTTTAAATAAGATGTTGGCAAATTTTGTTGCAGGAGTAAATTACATCCCAATGGGTAGGCACTCAGTCTTCCATTCTTTGTTACCTTGCAGGGAGGATAGCATCCCCAGTTGGAGCCCATGTTATCACCATAAAAATGTCTATGTGAAATCTAGTTTTCAAGACTTAGTGAGGTGAAAATTGATTTGGATGTGTGACAAACTAGAGGACAGGGCCAATTCTAGTAGGAGGAGGCTAAATCTGGCAGTAGCACAAAGTTGATGGGACCCGACAGGTCGCATATCGCAAGCACTCCAGATCAATGGTCAAAGATATTTTTGGGGGGAGAAGTTGCGTGGAGGATAATTTTTAAAGGCGGGCCAAAACATAAACAACGGTTTTCAGTCGGGACCATGTGGCGCCACTGTGTGCACTTCGGAGCGAGAAGCGGGTTTCCCCAAACCACTCCCTCACACCCCCGAAATCAGAAAAGTATATAAAGGGTTCACTTGTTGTTTATTTTATTATTTTTCAAAAACATTGGAACGCTTGAAAGTAGGCACGACCACTCCATTCAAATGAAGCTCAACCGTGCACCAAGCTCACGCCTTTTTCACTCATTTCAAGGTATTTTTTCATCGCTGCCATGGACCCTATCATAATTTCAGTGACAGAGAAAGACCCTGTTGTTGAGAAAAAGATATGAAATGATCTTACTCAAGCATTTTCATACTTTACTTGGCTAAATAAAATAGATGGGAATATCCCCTTATTTTTATAGCTAATAAAAATAACATCCTAACTCACAAGTATTAATTACGAGTGCTTAGGCTACTCGTTTATCAACAAAAAGCTTGCTGGAAATTTATTTTTTATGTAATTTTCTGAATATAACAGTTGCTGAAATAAATGTAAGAACAGAAGTAAAGACACTAAGATGATAATCAAGACAGTTGAGACATAAATCAATCCTTTATTTCATCCCAATTCACCAAAGAGTCATTTTCTTTACAAAATCTCATACATAAATCTTGGACCAAAGTCAAACTTAGACATCCCCGATGGAACATACAAAAGGACCTCTGACAAAAAACCAAAACTAAACTCTAAAAGTTGGATTAGCTTGCCACATATTGTTTCCTACTCGACTCTGCACAATAGAATTTATGAGTCATGAAAATTAATTCATAAACAGACAAGTCTACACAGACTATCAAAGATAGATCAACACCTCTGAAAAACAAGTGTCTGAATGATTTGATTCAGCCCTGAATATTGTTGTCTATAATAAGACCCTTCTATCACAAAAGAGAATTAGGCTATGATGAATATATGAATGAATGAAAATTGAACTATCTCAACATAAACTCAAAGAGAAAACCTTAGCATGCTTCTTCCTCCATCCTCCTTATTCTTTCCTTTCCTTTTTCTTTTAACAAGATGAAATTGGTTGAAGTAGTTAAACCAACTCATTAGTTAAGTTAATTAAAAGAATCAACTAACTTTAGTTAGGGGGGAAGTAATAATCATAATAAGGGTCATAAATAAATAATAACTAGTAGGTGGGACCCCTTGTGACTCCCTTTAGTTCATAACCATCATAACAATCATAACATAATCATTAGTTAAGAAAACACACTTCCTTGTGTCTCTCATCAACATATTTACTTTTGGCAATTTTAGCTCGTGAAATTGAAATTATTTCAAAAATAATACTCATATATCCAAAATAAAACCTGTTTTCTAAAGATCCCTGGAGTCAATTGTCATAAATACACAGATAAAATAACAACTCAGAAGCCATATTTTATTGTCTGTGGCGCAACCTTTTTTTAGTCTTTCTCTTTGATAGAAGCGTAATAGACCTCTATTTTCAGTCTTTATTTGAATAGCTCACTCATGCATGCATGATTTATTAGTAACATTCTTTTAGTTAACCATACATGACAACTCTTTTAAAATATGAAGTTGATTTTGGCTGAACAATATATCCTACTCATGCAATCCAATCCATACAATCTGTTTTATCGTTTATCACTTAGTAGGGGGTGAAAAAGGGTTCTGGGATATGTGAGGGGGTTGTATTGAGAGAAAATATGATATAGTGAGGGGAGGGGAACATGGTTACATCTCAATGAAAAAAACAATCAACTGAAAAGTCAACCCAGACAACATCACTGTAATCCACACCAGTCACTGTCAATTTAAACTACCTTAACACCAACATTCTCCTTACTATAATTAATCTCAGAACAGGGAGTGGAAAAATGAAACGGGACGATGAGAGGATTATTTGTAATTTGCGGAAAATGAAAATTATGGAAAGGAAAAATGATTATTGTTCATGAAATTAATTGAGTGGTCCATAAAACATTATGTGAAAAAGGTGCATCAACCATCATTCATTTGACCAATAACAATTCTTGTGCATTTCACTAGTTCTTTGTTCATAATCCAATACCCAACACAGTATCACCACAAGAAAGTATGCATTTCACACAATTTGTAAGGGATTCTGCTCATTTCATTTACTTTTCTTTGCATTTCATAGCAATTTTCGAACAATGCCCATTTCCAATCTGTAACCATTCAAAATCATCCACTGCATATAATCAACAAATATACCCCAATTCATATTTCCAAAAATAACAATGAAGTCACAATATCATAGCCATCGGGTCTATCATTTGAATGCAATGACCTTCGTTAAACAGATAAAGACAGAAACCCAAAAAACCAGATCACATTGCCAAAACAAAATTGACAACTAAACAAAGAAAATCCACCAACCACCACAATATATGTGCCGAATAATTCAATCATACAAGTGTAAATCCATCACTGTGCAAGCCCAACATACAAGGTACTAACAGCAAGCCTGTATCAACAAATGATCAGGTTGCAACCACTTGTGCTCAAGATTTTGTGGGTAACTCTGAGTGTGAGCACCCAGGCCATATATTCTATACACAGTGCATATCCAACAAAAAACAATGAGGCAACATATCCATTCAACAAAAAAAATACACAACAATTGCAATAACCCATCCATCATGTCAAGCCATCGATTAAATACAATATTGTTGGGATCTGATCACACTGTATTTGACTATATTGTGCGAACCCAAGCTTACACAGTCGAACAAATAAAAGGATGCAGTGGAAATATCTCTACATTGGTCTAGCTCAAGGTCATTTGGCCCCAAATAAGAACATAGTTATCAATATAAGGAGGGTGACTGTCCATCTGAAAGTACAATTTAGCAATGCAAGGATTATCATTGTATCATAGAGGTAGTAACCAAATGTCGAACCAATACGACTTCTATATGGACAACTGGACGAGTCCGTATCCAAAATAGTCAACCATACATTCCATCTGCAATAACCCATAACAACTTAGACAGACCTGACAATATTCCAATGAAACCCCAAGCTAGAGGGATAAGGGTTTGCTCAGTAACCATCACAGGAAGAACATAGCCAGCTTCTCAAAATAGTGAAAACTTTGAGGCCAAAGGTGTACACATAAGGAGGGCTATGCTTTGTTTGTGGACAGGAAACAATTCTATGGTAGGGGCCATAGAAGGAGGTGAGGCTTTAGCTTGGTGTGGCAGTGTTATTTTCATGCAAGATATAACCCTTGTGCCCTTCGCTCAACAACTACCACACAGAGGTGAAAACATGGTCGAGTAAGAATAAGAAACTCACTTTGAGATCTCTAGTGGTGAGAAACAACCAACTGCACAAATCTACAATGTGTGGTGACATGAACGCTTCAATCATTAAACCCCATAAAAACCCACAGACTGGATACAACAATGTGAAAGCATGAAAATAGCTCACCAAGACCAACAAGGGTCTTCTAAGTAAATCAGCTAAGATAACAGGGATCTCTTGGGACTTCCAACACCCAAGATAACCAGTAATGCTATGACCTCAATACCATTTCAAAGAGAATCATCCCTACTTCATCACAAAACCATTTACACAGTCGCAATACTCAAGGAAATCACAGAGGATACACTTGAGCCAAAATCCATTTCATAACCAGAGTAGATTCATGAAGGGGTAAAAAAAGAACGTACCTGTAATCAAATGTCTTTAAAATGTGAGTTGGTAGAGCGGTTCCTCACTACTAAAAAATTGGAGCATAACCATGGAAGTGATGTTTGGAAGATGGCCTAACTAGGGTGGTGTCCAACGGGAGGGGTGAAAACGATCTGCAGTAAATGCACACCACTTACCTACTACCAGTTCATTCAATTCTTAGTATGCGCCAACTACTAATCAAACAATCATCCACCTTGAACCATCAATCTCTAATGTTGAAGAGCGCCACCCATATCACATATTACCACTTTTAATATGCAGAAACAAATACCAACTATGCTATATACAACTTCCATAACTCGTATGGCTATCCTATGTTAGCTAGGATTTGCCACAAACTTTTTAAAGCATATAGTATATTATCTTAGCATAGGGTAGTTTCTTCCTTAATTTATTTTCTTTCATTGTTTCTAACATGTGTTTGTTGCAGGTGTCACAAGAATAGTCAACAATGATAATCGTGAACAATTCAGTGTTACTTGATCTTGGGACAACAATTCAGTGTTAATATTCTTGCTCCATTATCCATTAAAACAAGATATCGTCAACTATGAAAGTAGTGTCGAGCAGTAACATAACATCGAATAATTATCAGACTTGATCTTCAATCTACAAGGGGTCCAACTTACTAGTATTATTTAGCTTTTATAATAATAGGCTTTAGCAACACTTTGCGGGGCAAACTTCGTTATGAATTTAATCATCAACAAACTGGCGACTCCACAGGGAAAAAAAATTTCAACAGATTTACAACTCATAAATCATGGTTTCATTGACCAAGTGCAGCATGTAAAGAAAATATAACCAAGAAGATTATGCAACATGGGGAAGTGAGTGGATTTAATGGAAAGATGACCAGGATTTTGGAAATAACTTATGAAAAATGTTAAGTATGAGGGGTTTTACCACTATATGCATAATCCATCGGCCTGGATCTGCTCTTTAACTTTTTTTCTTTTATTAATTTCAGATTTTTTCTTAAACTCTCAATGGATGAAGAAATGGTGAGAAGAAGCGGGAGATAACCATTTCTTTTAAAACAGTAGTGGATATATATAAAAAATTCAAGGGTCTTTCAGAGAAGACATCGTAACAGTTGTGTAAGCTTGTTTATTATTGACTAACAATGCTTGCAGGAGTGTCACTGTGGCAATTATGATCCAACATCTTACTCCCTACTGAAACTACAAAATGACCAAAACAAAGCCCAACAAAATAAAATTGCCAAAGATTAAAATAGTAGAAATAAAGTGACAGAAAAGTAAAGGTGGTAGAAAAAGCTCGAAACAGAAACCAATCACTGAAAGTAGAAAAGAACGAAAACCTAGACTACTAAAATACAGGAAATCCAAACAGTGTTAGAGCTTTTCAAGTTGGTTTCAGATAATGCTTTAAGTGAGAACCATTAGTACTGTAGGAACTGCAAATCTTTTAGAATGTAAGAATTTGTACCTAGTATAAAAGCGATTTTGAAAGGACCCAGCCATAGTTTATGAAATTTTGAATGTCTCCCCTTATCAGCGTGAGCCGAATCCCATAACAAAACTTTTTCATTGACCTTAAACTTGACAGTCTTGACACTCTTGTTGAAATATTTCTTAACGGTTTGTTGTCTCCTTTTAATATTATCCAAAGCAAACATCCTTTGTTCTTCCAAAGCTAGCAGTGCATTTACCCTTTGTGAAATATCTGAAGAACTTAATTCTTCAATCTATAGCATCAACCTTAAGGAAGAAAGTTCTAGCTCTGTTGGCAGGAGGGCTTCTTGACCATAAACTAGCTGAAAAGGTGTACAACTAGTGCTTACTTTAGCAGTAGTTCGATCTTCCCAGAGGGCATAAGTGAGGAGAGTGTGCCATTGTCGAGGCTTATCTTCGATGAGCCTTTTGACGATTCTTACCAAATTCTTGTACCAAGGATGTTTAGACACAGGGAGGATCTTATCGTCAATGTAAAAGAGGGTTGAAAGGGAACTATCTTTTTTATCAATTTCTTCACCATTCTCAACATGCTGATCCAAGTGAAGATCTAGGCCACGCCCCTTGACAGTGGTAGAAGTCACGATATCCAAATCATGCTCCTAGATCTTGGCAAGCCAATGTGAAAAAACTTAACAGCAGGTAAAGGGACTTTTACCAACGTATGCGTACCTAAGATGTAGTGGCAAAACTTCTCAATGGCCTTAACAAGAGAGAAATCATGTTTCTCAATAAAAGAATATCTAAATTCATCATCAATCAAACTTTGACTCATGTAAGCCACTGGTTTTTCATTTCCTTGGTCATCATTTTGTATGAGGATGGTTGAGACTGCCTCTTCAGTAGCATTAGTATATATCATGAATTCCTTCTCAAAATCTGGCTTTGCCAAAATTGGTGCGAAACTGATTTCTTTCTTAATCCCTTCAAAATCATTTTCGACATCATCTGTCCAAGAGAAAGGATGATCTTGCTTAAGAAAATTATGAATTGGTTTAACCATCACGGCAAAATATGGGACAAACCTACGGACAAAGTTAATAACCCCCATAAAAGCTTGAATTTCTTTCTTGGAAGTGGGAGAAGGAAGGTTAAGGATGGCAGCAACCCTTTCAGGATCAATGTTTATGGTTGAATCAGAGACGATGTGTCCCAAGATTTTTCCCTCGGTAACACCAAAAATGGACTTGGAAGGATTTAGAGAAATGCCAAATTTCCTACATCACATGAGAACTTTTCTCAAATGACCAAAATGATCTGATCAAATTTTAGAGTATACTGTTCAGTCATCAAGGTAAATCTGAATGATTTTATCGATCAAATTGTCAAAATCTAATTGCATAGCTCTTTGAAAGGTGGCACCTACATTAGATAAACCAAAAGGCATACGCTCATAATCAAAGGTACCTCAACGAGTAATAAAGGTGGTTTTATATTTATCTGCCCTTTTTACCTTGATTTGATTGTAATCGAAAAAACCATCAAGTAAGGACATCATTTGCGGCCCTGCAACTTGCTGAAAAATCATTTCCATGTTAGGGAGAGGGAAGTGATATTTTATGCTAGCTCAGTTTAATGCACAAAAATCAACATATAATCTGATCTGGCTGGTTTTTTTCCGAACAGGAACCATATTTGAAACCCACTCAGAATACTTTACCAGAAAGATGATTCCAGCCTTCAAGAGCTTTTCCAACTCCTTTCGAATAGTCGCTTCTAGTGCATGGTTAATAGGTCTTTGCTTCTGCCTGACCAGTTTTACGCCTTCCTAAATGGAGATGGCATGCTATATAATACTAGGATCAAAACCAAGAAGATCCTCATAAGACCAAGCAAAAACATCTTGAAATTCACCAAGAATCTTGGCAAACCTTGCTCTCTCTTCATCCAAACATTTGGCACCTATTTTAACATTCTTTGGGGTCTCAGGTGTTCCAATGTTCAATGAGATGGTTTCACCCACCTTACTTTTCGACTCTTTTTCCTTTTGTTTCTCCTTGTTGCCTACATCACTTGAAGAAAATGAACTCTCTAGAGGAGTCAAGCCTTTAGGAATATTTTTATCTTCTATGGATTAATTTCCCTAGGCTTAAAAGGTTCATTTTGGATAAAAGCACAAATGCTCTCATCATTAGGGAAGACCTACCAAGATTCTATATTGTCGGGGATATGTGGATGATACATAGATTGGAAAGTGCAATCAGGTCTGTGTGGCAGAATTTGTCGAGTAGGAGAAGCCGAAAAACTAGCTAACCGATCAGCCATTGTGTTTAGTTCCCTCTTTACATGAGTGACATTGAAATATAATAGGTTCGAGATAAGAGCCCAAACAATTTGGGTGTATCGTTTCATCAACTTGTTTCTAGGGGAATAAATCTTATGTACAAGGTTAACAACAAGCTCGGAATCCCCAAAAGCTGAAAGGTGACCACAGCCAAGATTATAGGCGTTTTCAATTCCTAATAATATAGCTTCAAAATTAGTGACATTTTTTGTGTAGGCAAACTCTAACCTATAAGAAAAATTATGGATTTTCCCTACAGGAGAAATTAAGACAACACTAGCTCCATTACCTTCATTATAGCATGAACCATCAAAGTGCATGTGCCACATACCATCATCTAAATTTATTTGTTCCAAAGGAATATTATCCTCCTCAGCAAAGATGGAATACACTCATAGGTCTTCTTTGAGATAACTTACATTAGGTTGTGGGACACTCTCTATGTAAGGTGATATCCTTCCTTCTCTAAGGACTATAATGTTTTTCTTCATTTCAAGGAATGAATAAATGTGTTCCTTCGAGTGAGAGGTATTCACCTGTTAAGGCTTGCCAATCTCTTCCCAGGATAATTGAGTAATTGGTGACAGGCATATCAATCACTTGAATGTTGAGGGTCGTCCTTATTTCAGGATGAGCGCACAAAACTAAGGTCACATATTTAACCTCACCTATGGTCTTTTGTTGAAAGCATGCTTCTGGCATTTTCTCCTATACAAGACAAGCCTAGCTCTTCCATAATAATAGTTGACATCACACTAGGGCCTGAACCACCATCAATGAGGCAACAATGGGAAATTTTGTCCACGATCTTTACATGAATGTAAAAAGGGGGGTTTTTTACAGGGTATCTAAAGTTATGTACACCTACTTTATTTACAGAAGAATCCTCTTCATCTATTTCTTTGGAAATATTGGCTACAACGGAAGATTTTCCTTCCATGAATTATTTCAGATGCATCTTTTGTTCAAGGACGATAACCATGTCTAGGAGGGTTGCATTTGATTTGATGTTGGACAATTGATTGAAGATATTGTATTTAGAAGAGGGGAGAGGGGGAGTGATTCTTTGACTCTCAGGAATTTTAGGAACCTAGGGAAAAGTAGTGGTTGAGGACGAGCTCAGGCTAGAAGAACTACAGGGAGGATCAAATTTTCCTTTCGGAGCATAGGCTTTGTTTCTAGTATTGATAACCATGACATCCTCTGGCTCTGCAAAGCCTAGGACATCGATTATAGCTTCTAGTCTCTTACCAAAGATCTTATCTATGGCACTCTTCTTTACCTCACATGTAGTTTCTTTGTGGTGTTCCTTGCAAAAGTTACACCAACTTCGAGGCAGGATAGCCTTAGGCTGAATATTGTTCTCAATCGGGTTTTTAAAAGGGGGTGTGAAAGAGGATGAAGCTCCAGGGGTGAGAGGGGAGACAGTACCCTTCCACTCAAATGCTATCAAACTATTGTTCATATCTTGTACTAGCCGTAAGAGAGTGGACATATTTGTTTGTCTGATTGATTCTCCCTAGGGAAGACTAGTTCTTTCAAGTTGTTCTTCATACTCTGAACAGGTATGTAGAGAGGAACCAAGAATATCAATAGCTTTTTCCTCAAGCTTATGGTGGTAGGGAGAAGTAAATGCATTGTAGTAATGCATGAATGTGGCTTGGTTCTGGGGGAAGATAAGTTCAAGGATTTGATTGTACAATTTGGTGAAATGCAAGTTAAAATACTTGATAGTCTCACCCTCATTGTAAGTAACATTATTGTATTCCCTCAACTTCTCAGCTAGGATTTTAGATTTTCCATAAGTGGATTTGAACCAGCATATTAACTCGTCCCAAGTAGACAAGATATTAGGAGGAAGGTCAAAGAAGTCAGCCACAACCTTTCCTTCCAAGGAATTGACAAACAAGTGCATGCAAGTGTCATTATCGTTAGCCCCTATGTTATGAAAAGCATTAGAAAATGCCACTAGGTGTTCATTGGTGCTGACAGTGTTATTCCCTGAAAACTTAGGCAAATGTTCTTTAAACTTCGATAGTGGGTGAGTAGCAGGTGCTAAGTTAAGAGGAGAGGACACATGCCATGGTGTGTTTGTGGCATATTCTTCAAACTAAAAGAGCCCATACTTTCTAATGATTTTGGTGGGGTTTTTAGTAGATTGGACCAGGATATGGTGGTTGTACAAGATGCTAATCACTAAAGATGATGAATATTGGGAAGATGAAGCACTTCCAGTGCCACCATAACCACCACTAGATGCCATCTTATGGAATATAGGTGAGGAAAAGAAAGACGAGCTGGATGAATCAAATAACTTTCTTCTTAGAGAACTTTGTTGGACAGATAGCACTATGTTTCTTCTTCGTATTTCAGCAATAGGACTGATTTCAGGTGACAAGCCTCTTCTTCTTCTAGAAGCATGAGAATCTAGGGACATGAAAGGAAGGCCAAAACTTGAAGAAAAAATAGGGTTATTGTTGATTTCTAGGTTGTCTATGTCTAACTTCCAATTGTTCTTGAGCCATAATATCTTGTTTAATTGCTACCCAAGAATAGTGAAGCTCAGAACGGGTTATGGGAGTGTCTAAAATAGTATGAAGCAGATTCAAAGTAATGTTGGTCTGGTCTTGGAGACCGGGCTCAAGATTGGCCTGCCTTGCAACAAGAACAATCATGAATAGAAAAACAGTCAAAGAATCAATAACAGAAAAAGAAATATGTACCGATGAAAATTGAGTATAAAAATTAACCAAAGAGATATCGAAGATCTCCCCAGTATGGTCGCCAAATAAATGTTGAGGAAAAGATATAAAATGATCTTACTCAAGCATTTTCAGACTTTACTTGGCTAAAGAAAAGTAGACGGGAATATCACCCTATGTTTATAGCCAACAAAAATAGCATCCTAACTCACAAGTATTAATTACGAGTGCTTAGGCTAGTCTTTTATCAACAAAAATCTTGCTGGAAATTTACTTTTTATGTAATTTTCTGAATATAATAGTTGCTGAAATAAATGTAAGAATAGAAGTAAAGACACCAAGATAATAATCAAGATAGTTTAGACATAAATAAATCCTTTATTTCATCCCAATTCACCAAAGAGTCATTTTATTTACAAAATCTCATATAGAAATCTTGGACCAAATTCAAACTTGGACATCCCTGATGGAGCATACAAAAGGACCTCCGATAGAAAACCAAAACTGAACTTTAAAAGTTGGATCATCTTTCCACAGATTGATGCCCACTCGACTCTGCACAATAGCCTTTATCAATCATGAAAATTAATTCATAAACAGACAAGTCTACACTGACTATCAAAGATATATCAACACCTCTGAAAAACAAGTGTATGAATGATTTGATTTAGCCATGAATATTGTTGTCTACAATAAGACCCTACTATCACAAAAGATAATTAGGCTATGATGAATATATGAATGAATGAAAACTGAACTATCTCAACATAGGCTATAGTGATGGATTTTACACTTGAGATAGTTCAGTGATGGATTTACCCAGTCAACATACGAAGTACTAACAACAAGCTTGTATCAACAAATGATCAGGTTGCAACCAATTGTGCTCAAGATTCTATGGGTAACTCTGAGTGTGAGCACCCAAGCCATATATGTTATACACAGTGCGTAACCAACAAAAAACAATGAGGAAACATCTCCATTCAACAAAAACAATACGCATCCATTGCAATAACACATCCATCATGCCGAGCCATCAATTAAATACAATATTGATGAGATCTGATCACACTATAGTCAACTATGTTGTGCGAACCCAAGCTTACACAATCGAACAAATAAAAGGATACAGTGGAAATATCTCTATAGTGATCTAGCTCAAGGTCATTCAGCCCCAAATAAGAACACAGTTATCAGTATAAGGAGGGTGATTGTCCATCTAAAAGTGTAATTTAGCAATGTAGGGATTATCATTTTATCACAGAGGTAGTAACCAAATGTCGAACCAATATGACTTCTATATGGCCAACTGGACGAGTCCGTATCCAAAATAGTCGATCATACATTCCATTCGCAATAAACCATAACAACTTAGACAGGCCCAACAATATTCTAATGAAACCCCAGGATGGAGGGCTAAGGGTTTGCTCGGTAACCATCACAGGAAGAACAGAGCCAACTTCTCGCAATAGTGAAAACTTTGAGGCCAAAGGTGTACACATAAGGAGGGCTATGCTTTGTTTGTGGACATGAAACAATTCTATGGAAGGGGCCATAATAGGAGGTGAGGCTTTAGCTTGGCGTGGCAGTGCTATTTTCATGCAAGATATAACCCCCATGCCCTTCGCTCAACAGTTGCCACACAGAAGCGAGAACAGTTCCAAGTAAGAACATGAAACTCACTTCACGACCTCTAGTGGTGAGAAACAACCAACTGCACACATGTACAATGCGTGGTGACACGAACGCTTCAATCATTAAACCCCATAAAAACCCACAGACTGGATACAACAATGGGAAAGCATGAAAATAGCTCACCAAGACCAACAAGGATCTTCTAAGTAAATCAACTAAGATAACAGGGATCTCTTGTGACTTCCAACACCCAAGATAACCAGTAATGCTACTACCTCAATATCATTTCAAAGAGAATCATCCCTACTTCATCACAAAACCATTTACACAGTCACAACACTCAAGGAAAGCACAGAGGATACACTTGAGCCGAAATCCATTTCATAACAAGAGTAGATTCATGAAGGGCTAAAAAAGGAACGTACCTATAATCAAATGTCTTTAAAAAATGAGTTGGTCGAGTGGTTCCTCACTACTGAAAAATTGGAGCATAACCACGACAGTGATGTTTGGAAGATGGCCTGACTAGGTGGCGTCCAACTGTAGGGGTGAAAATGATCTGCAGTAAATGCACACCACTTACCTACTACCAGTTCATTCAATTTTTAGTACGTGCCAGCTACTAATCAAACAATCATCCACCTTGAACCATCAACCTCTAATGTCGAAGAGAACCACCCATATCACATATTACCACTTTTAATATGCAAAAACAAATACCAACTATGCTATATACAACTTCCATAACTCATATGGTTATCCTATGTTAGCTAGGATTTGCCACAAACTTTTTAAAGAATATAGTATATCATGTCAGCATAGGGAAGTTTCTTCCTTAGTTTCTTTTCTTTCGTTGTTGCTAACATGTGTTCATTGTAGGTGTCACAAGAACAATCAACAATGATAACCATGAACAATTTGGTGTTACTTGATCTTGGGACAGCAAGGGAGCCCTGTATAATATGCCTGCTCCATTATCCATTAAAACAAGATATTGTCAACTATGAAAGTAGTGTCGAGAAGTAACATAACATCAAATAATTATTAGACTTGATCTCCAATCTACGAGGGGTCCAACCTACTAGTATTATTTAGCTTTTATAATAATAGGCTTTAGCAACACTTTGTGGGCCAAACTTCGTTGCAAATTTAATCATCAACATCCGTGTCGAACAAAGAATCCCTAATTGACCGATATTCAGATATGTTCGACACTGAAATCACCATTTCGCCCATCTCCGTGTCCAAAGATAATCTGTCTGATAATGTAGGGAAGCATATACCTTTCCTTGAAGCAATCCAAGCCACTATAGTCCCTTATGTTGTCAAGGTTGCATTCTCTTTTCCCGAGTTCATAGGTTGGTGTGCAGAGTAGTATTCATAGGAAGAGAAATTTGTCGTCAATAAACAAGGGTTCGAGGTCATGTGTAGTGTAGAGAGTCTATCAATTCAAGGTGCCCTTGGCATACCAAAGTGTTTCTCCACAGCGTATGAACTATTTGAGGAAGAAAAGATAATTAGGGTTTATAGGGAGTGTCCATCATAAGTCAAAGATCTATTTTTACAGACAATTTTCAAACTAGAGCATTTTTCAGAAAGTTTGTCTTTGCCAATGAGTGTGAGTATCATGGTTATTGAGGTCAAATGGGTATGTTCTCTGTTGAGTCAAATTTTAGGTCTAGATAATGACAAGCATGTGGTCGAGGTCATGTTGGGTTTCCTATTGGCATTCTTTCATTCAGAGTCAATTCCGTCAGTCTGTGTCAGTTTTGATACATTCATAGTTGATAATATCCACAAACAGTTAGTGAATTTTCAATCACTAAGACATTTCAGGTATTACACACACTTGTTGAATATTTTCTTGGAAACAAATAAGAGAGAATTTCCTGAAGAAGCATTCATATCAACTGAATGTAAGAGGATCACATTGTTTATCTTCATCAACAAATTCATGTCCAGGGTTTATAGTTTTATTTTCAACACCAGCCTACCAAGAGTCCTAGATGACATGAGGAGCTATTTATAGCCAAATTTAGAAAACAGAGTGGGGGACTAGGTATTGTTCATGCATTCAACAGTGGTCTAGGTTTATGGTTATCATGAATCCCCCTATCTTCTGCCTATTTTTCTAACACCTGGAGTATTTTCCCTTGAATTCATCGGGCAAAGAATCATATCAGAGACAGAGCATTTCCTGAAATTGCACAAAGCCTCCAACCTCAAATTCCCTTTCATCATTGGACCTTTCATTGTCAACACTAGATTATGCTTATCTCAGATCTAGGAAAATCTCAAAGAGTCTGGATTTGCACAGCTACAAGGAAGAAGATATGATCCACATTAGATCATATCCAAATGAATATTAATGAACAAACATGCCCCTTATGAGCATGAACATGTTGAGGGCTTTGACAAATTGGCAAATATGAAAGTCTGTGTTGATATGGAAGCAATTTTGCAAACAGCTCAAACACAGCAAGTGGAGGCAACCCTGCAAAAAGCTCAAACACAACAAACTCCTTAGAAGGTGATAGTTAAAGTCCCCAAAGTAAGTGTTTACAGCAAGAGAATTAGTTCAAAGGCCCTAGGCACCAGTGATTAGCAGAATTCCCCTAAGAAGATGAAGATCACACAATCCCCACAGATAGTGGATCTAGAGGAGGAAGAGCCTAAAGAACAAGTGAATATGGATATGGTGGAGAGTGGAACCAACACTATAGAGGTTGAGAAAGGAAGCAAGCTCCAAAGTGAAGGCAGCTCAAGAACTTTCAGCAAAAAAAAGCACATCTTTGATAAGACATTTGGAGCAGCTTGTCAATCTAAAGAAGATCTCGCAAAACAATATGTTGAGAAAGGAAACTTGGATATGGGTGAAATGAGGGAGTTAGTCCCTGAAGTGGAAAATATTTATCAGCACAAGCATTCTCTGTTCACAGTAAGAGATATAGAGAAGAGAACCTTTAATATAGCAGTTTCATACGAAGACAAGGTATCTAAGATCAAGATAAAGTATGAAAACATCAGTGCTCCAGAAAAAGTAAAATTCCACATGAATACCAGTGATGTGTTGTGTTTATATTATTTGTGTCTAAGCTTGAAGAATTCAAAGTTGTCATCTTATGCAATAAAGTTGGAAGGGAAGTTGAGGCAAGAAAAGGCATCCAACAGAGCTTGGCAAACTCAGGTCAAGAGGATAGAATCTAAAGGCCCTCAAGGGGTGAAATCCTCATTAGATGAAAAGGACAAGCTTATTCAAAACTTAAAGAAAAAAATGAAAACATCTGCCACAAGGCATCCACAAACAGGAAAACTTGTTGCTCTAGAACAAGAAAAAGAAGCATTTTGACAAGAGGCATTGAACTACCAGGCTAGGGTATTACAGCTAGAAAAATAAAAGGTGATTGGACACAAGGATAAACATAATTACTGAACATGGTTATAGTTGTACCTCCTACTGCAGAAGCTTCTCCAAGCACTAAAGGAATTGTCCAAGCTATGTGACAAGTTAGCCTAAAGGTGGGAGAAATCAAGGGGTTAAAGGGAGACATAGAAAAATTGAAATAGGAAATGAAAGAAAAGAATGAAAGGATGGCTCAATTTCAAAAGGAGAATCAATTTTTGCAGGAGAAGATAGACAAGTTGAAAATAAGATTGAGGGGCAAAGGACTGTTGAAAGGAGCCAAACACATTATCTGGGTTTATATAGCTGTTTAGGCTGCCAATTTTAGAGTGTATTTAAACTTCATCAATGATAAAGATAGCATGGCCATCACAGCCAGAAGAAGGTGCACTGTTGTAAATGAGACCCTAGCAAAGAAACCATTAGAGTGGGCCCAAAATTCCATAAACCTTCTAAACTCCATCCCTACTAAAGAACTTCAGACCATTGGAGTCAAATATAGAAGTACGCTGATCATCTGGGCCAGAAGGGTCATTGCCAAACATAACCTGCTAAAATCAGTCCAAATTAAGGCCATACAGATGGAGCAAAGTGTACAAGAATTCAAGGATCTATTTGAAGAATTGTTCATTAAAGGCCTCCGACCATTTTGGGATGGAAAAGGAAAATTATATGATCAGGAGGAATACAACTTTCACCTTACTCAATGTAGAATGGATCACTCCAAGTTTGAAAGCCTTGAGGAAAACTTGAAAGGAGAAACCCTGGTTGAACATTTGATTACAGATTTTGAGATTTTGAATCAGTTCAAAAAAGTGAAGATTGGACTACCAGTCATGACATATGCCTCTTGCATTGATCTGGAGATCCTAATCAAAGAAATGATGGACTATGATATCCCTTATGACTTGCAATGGAAGGAGATAGTGTGGTTGGGAAAACAAAGTGCGGTTTTCCAGGCTCCAGCAGATGATGTCCAAGTGTCGCCGAATATGGAAGATCATACAGAAGACCAAAACAGAACAAGTCGCAAAAGAAGAATCTGAAGCTTCAGAGGAAACGGAAGTTGGATCATAAAACATTTTTTTGTTAATGATTGTAATCAGTTCCCATACCGAAATTGTCTGTTGTAATTATTGTAATCAGTTTTAGAAGCTGAAATGTTTCGGTTCAGTTATTGTAATCGATTTCTAACAGAAGGAACTCAAATTGTATAAATATTACAAGTTCCAAATGTATTAATTTTGGCAGAAGTGCAAGGGTACCATTTTAGTTGTTCGGAACTCAATTGTAATTTTCTAGAGCTGAATTGAATACATATGCAGAAGCCTTTGAAGTCTCTATGAAAATATTCGAATGGTGGTGATATGAGTTGTTTCTTCTCTCCTTGTATGTATTTCCCATGTTTCTAATTTCATTCACACTGTCTTCTATTTAAATTGGATAGTTTAAAGGCCCAAAATTCGTCTTATGATTCTCTTGGCTTAAGCAATTTAAATTGTGTTAAGTCCTTCCTAACTAATTTAGAATTCATTTCATTACTTCTTTGATGCAGTTACTTTTTTTCTTCTTCTTCTTACACTCTACAAACTACAATTTATAACTCAGATTCTTCACCTCACTTAGCCTTTATCCTCTGGATATTCCTACTGGCCAGTCAATGTTTTCATTCATTTTCAGAATTTTGACTCTATAGCCCTAAGTGTCCTTCCCCTTCCTTGCCAGCAAATTTATAAAAACCCCCCAAAACAACAAACCTAGCCATTGATTGACAAAGAAACACCAAGTGACACGAGAGAGCCCTCTCTGAGTTGAGTAGGCTAGTACCCATCTCTAAAGTTGGTTTGTAGGTTACCTCTGTCGTTTGTTTATCATCCAAACAAATTTACAGAGTGCTAACATGCTTAATTTCTTTGAATAGGCTTAGACCCTTATTAGAATTTATAATTGATAAATTACTCATTAATTATTAGTATATGATAAGGTCTAAAGATTTTCAAGGTTTAAAATTATTCCTTCATGGTTTTCTAGGCCACCTAGATTCGTTGACGCAAGTTTATTTACGCAACTAGCCCTTCAAGACACACTCTGTAGTTTTCCAGGAATGTGCCCTTGACTGGTTTTGGTAGTTTTCTAACCCTTGGAGTTAGCACTCCATTCAGGTGACCTTGTGAGAGACTAAGTGCTTCTAAGGAATAAGGACTCTACCTTATTTCGTTCCCTTCAGAATATTCATGAGCAACTATCTCAGTCTTCCCTCACAACATCGTGGAAATGTCGAACTAGGTAATCATTAACCTACAATTCGAGCCACGACGAGAGTGTTAGTAGACTGTGATAGGGATGCCGCCACACCTCTCCCTCAGTATCTAGTTTATGTGCATGGCCCCTTTACTCTTTATGTGAGTCAGATTAGCAAGCATTCATCAGCCTACATTCATTAACAAAACACTATCACTAATCCATATACATAATCATACTATAATCTATCATATGTCACATATGCATAAATTAAATACTCAAACCAATATAGTCCTCTCCTTGACTCAATCCAGAGTCCAAGGAGGTCCATTTATGCTAGTGACATCCCAAAACTAGAATGTGTCCTTCACACTCATGTAAACTCGTCAATAACATCTGTCAATACATATATATAAAATGACAATAAATCACAACCATCAACATAATCATAAAAATCCATAATCGAAACAAATAACCATGTACTATAACCAGATCACTTGCACACAAGTGTCCTCAAAGAATAATTCGATAACATGTGCTCACAAGAGTGGGATGTTACAGACTATCTTTCTAATCAACAATCCACATGGCCCACGATAGAAATATCAGGGTCTACTACACTTGGCATGGAACTGGACCTACTCACCCAATCCCATGACCCCAAATTAGGTGTAAGAAAAATAGAATAACTCAGTGGGAATAAACCTCCACCCCTATCGGTAATATTATCCCTACTTATACTAGACTTCCTTGGTTGGATTGAATCACCCTTCAAACCCCTATAGTCACACTTTTGGCTAAAATTTAAACACATATAGATCCAATATTCACACTTTTAAAATCTATTACTGACACTTTTGGGGAATTAATATTCACACTTTGAAATATGATATTCACATTCTTATAGTCTAGATTTCAAGGAATGAGCTCAATCTTAATGAAATGGGCATTAATTAGTTGAGTAGGAATGTCCTTTCTTTTTTTTAAGATTGGTTCTTTATCAATCTGGTTATGCCCCTAACAAACACTTAAACTCAAATGTGAATATAAACTTATAACTCTCCTTTTCAGGGAAAATTTTAGGTCCTGAATTTCTCCCATGGGCTAATTTTCCATGTTTTTTTCCCAAAAAGGATTCTCGAAATTCCATTTTTTTCTAAAATGAATACCCAAATTCTATAGATTAAAAGTATTTTACTCTAAAAATCACCAAGATTTTATAGAAACCATATAAAATATTAGAAATTTAAATATTTTACAAAAATATCACCAAAGATTTTATGGTTGGCATTTTAAGAATTAGTAAGATTCACAAGGTTTCTACACTTTATAATAAGTATGGCTCCTTAAAATTTTCCCTACTCTTTTTGTTTGATATTTGAAATAATATTGTTAGACTACATTATCCTTAAATAAGATGTTGTTTCTTGCACTTTATATATTAACAATAATTAAAGTAAGACACTTACATCCTCTATTGTTTTTCTTAAAAGGGATAGAGTGGATACCTTGATGAAATGACAAAATATATAAGGAATTATTGGATTATTGATATCCACTTAATTGTTTTAAATGATGAGATGATAAATATGAATGGTGTGATTGCTTTTAAGTTTGATCATTAATTAATAACTATGATGAATTATAAATAACATTGAAATTGATAGAGAAAAAAGATAACTCTAAACAACATAGAATCAATTTGTTTCTATGTTTAACTACTCGTTAATAATTTTGAGGTAAATTAATGATTTAAGAGTTAAAAAATTAAAATACTAAACATTAGTCCAAATTTATGAAATGGGCATTGTTTCCTTGCTCTATCTTTGAAGAGCCTCAACAATCATATATTATATAGCATTTGTATTAGGCATGGAAAATGTTGTGGAGTTGGTTTTAACCATCATATGAGATCATTGAGCATGTTTGAAGGT
>JZKD02S1699684.1:1407211-1418188 GCA_000966675.3 Picea glauca
AAAACTTAAACTTAGTTATTAGTTCTTTATATTGCGATTGGATGCATTATGGATATTGAATATGTTTTGGAATTTCCTGTCGATTGTCCTTTCATTTCTACAAACCATTTTCTTTGTTACTTAACCATTGTTAATTGTTCATCTATTGAATATGTTAGAGTTTTATTTATTTCTGTATAATGATTGGTACCCAGCATACGAGTGGGCTTTAAACTAGGAAAATTCCTGGAAAAATGGATAATCCTTTCATTTACTGATGTGAACTACAATTTCCAAGAACAAAACTCTGTTTTACAATGTTGTCAAATATTAACATTGAGTCTATTTTCTTTCTTCATTTCAAATGGGTCGAATTGGTAGTTGTGTGATTTCATTTTGATGCTTGTTCTTGAATTTCTATATGGATTTTGAGAAGGGTAAAATCGTGTTCATTTCTGATTTCCATTTTGGGAAGAAAAACAATATGAGGCATTACTTATTAAATGCAAGTCTATGAGTTATTGTTGGGCGAATTTCCTGTGTAATGTATCACTTGAATCCGAGTGAATCCCATGCTTAATTATTTCCTGTCTTTGGAATTTTTGTAACTTTGTGCGACTGTTGCCCCATCTTTTGAATTACCTAGAAATTTACCAATTGAGTTTTTGATTCCTCTTTCGTTGTATTTAAATTGTATAAATCCATATTTGGTGTTCTATTGGCTCACTGTAAAATCATTGTGGTTCTGACAGTAAGTGTTATTGAGTATTCTTGTAAAGTGATCTTTACTTTCTGAAGATTGAACTTTTAAAAATCTATGCATGTTAGGATTTATTTCGGAAATGAAATTGAGGCTACATAAAATAAATGAGTCTCATGAGTGCCTCTGTAATTGATTTAATGTCCTTTCCTTAATCTTAACCATTTCCAAAATCAATTCAATGGCTATAATTTTTAAATTCGAATTTATCATAAATTTATTTCTGGATCAGGGGCCGGATCAGGTGTCGGATTAAGTTTTGTATGGCAATGTCTCTCATGAAAATAACAATTTTATTTAACCTATTCATGTTTGGTTTTCCCATTTCCAGTTATTTGTTTTTGTATTGATTTTCCATGTTTTAAAACAGTGGTAACATTCGTAGAGTTAACACCAAGAAGGGTGAGTTTGTAATTGTTTGAATGGCTTGGTGTATACACGTTCACTCACCTCTTACCTGTCGCTGCCACTTCTTGACAGACCCTACATCAAATTTTTTGTCCCTTCCTCTAAATCTATATAATTAATAAAAGTCATTTTTGTTGCACTTGAAATTAATTTAAATTATCATAAATTAGTGTCGGATCCATGACCGAATCAAGTGTAGGATTGAGGGTTGGATGAAGGTATGGATTGAGGGCCAGATTAAGGTATGTATGGAGGGTCGGATTGAAGGCCAGATGAAGTTGTGTATCTAGGGATAGATTAAGGTCTGGATGGAGGGTCGGATTGAGGTCTAGAACGAATTTTGGATTTTTCTGTACATCGGATCAGGGGTGGGGATAGATTCTGGAACTCCTTTTGTTTTTTTACTTGGAGATGTAATTTAGAATATGATATATTTTAATTGTTAAGCATAAGATTGGTCTTCCCTTAACTCCTTTAATGAATTTTTAAGATAGCAATTGCATTATTACATATGGTTGAAATAAGATTTGGTCTTCCTTAATACTGTTGAATGGAATTGTAAGTTGACATTGGATTCTTATATTATTGTTGGGTCTTCCTTTAGTTCTTTTAAAATGGATATGCAAGTAGTAGACTTCTTTTTAATTTCTATTTATGATTGATTTTTATTAGTTTTGTAAATTGGATACATAATGCAAAGTAACATCTAAAGTTAATGTATTGCTTAAGAAGATTGATCTTCTTGCGGTTTCTTGCAAATGAATATATAATTTTAGTCTTTAAATTCCTGATATATATTCTTAGAAGATATTCCTTAATATGGAGATGCATAGTTGATATACATGAGACTAAGATTTTACTTATGCTCTTTGGGTTATTATTCTTTATGAAAAAACCTCTTCCTCATTTACACTCAATGTTGCTTGAAGATTGATTAAGTAGAGTAGATTATTATTTGCACTATCATGAATTGGTGGTTAAATATGCTGATAATTCTAGTTTTGAATAGCGGTGTATGATTGAATTAATGGGAATTAGATACTTCCTTGTTCCTCAGAAGAGTTGTCAGTCCTGAGACCTTAAGTGGTCAAAATAAATCGGATGAATCCTGGACTTGAGCATTGCTTATGTGTCTTGGAGGTCCTAACCATGAAGGATAGGTTGGGCGGGTAGATTCCTTATGTTATCTTTATAAGATACAGCTAATTGAATAATAGTGATGTTGTTTTCAGTTGATTGTGATGAAATTGATTGTGTAGTTATTAATACATGTTATGACGCATTTTCACTTGTACTAACGTTTGTTCAAAAAATAATTGACCTATTTTGTACATCACTAATTGTTGACGTAACAGAGGGGTCGTTACAAAAATAAATACTTGGCTTATATGTGCATTGTAAATTTCTCTCTAATCCATTAAATTAGTTTCCTAACCATCATATAAAAGAATACAAGAACAAAGAATAATTATTAAACATGTATAGTGTATTGTTGTTACAACCCAATACATTAAAATATGGGCAATATCATAACACTATCAAAAAGTGTCATGCACTCATGTTATGTATTAAGTATGGGGCAATGAACTTGATGTAGTAAAAAAACACAAAAGACAAAGAATTTTCTAAGAACTCTTATTAGATAGAAAATCATTTTTATAAAAATACGTGATACATATTTATATATAAATAGATAATCAAATGAGCACTCTATGATAATCAATATCTTACAAAATAGTAAAGATTATTATTGCATTTTTTTGAAATTAATTTGTCTACACTTATATATTGTTATAATCAGATTTATCATTAACCAATATTTGTATTTACCTAATCAACTATAATTATATATATTATTAATATTTTAATAACAAAGAGATGAAATCTCTAACACATGTCTCAACATCAAAGAAATTGAACATATAAACAAAGAAAACATTTCTTTTATCCATTTAAAGAGTTATTCCTTTACTTTTCATTAGAGGTTTGCAATGGCATAAAGTAAAATTTGATATAGAAAAAGTAAATTTAACAATGATGACATGTGAAGTAGCTAAAAATTGTGTACGGTAGTAATATTTGCCCCAGCAATAAAATTTAATAAGAAAAAGTAATTATAACACACTATAAAGTAAGTTTAATAATAGTAATGGCAAATCAAATATAAAATCGTAAAACATAAGAAAATTGAGGAATGATAACTTGTGAAGTAATGATGGTGAAATATTATATTACAATGATATTTAAACTTACTTACGTTATAATCTATTTTTCATTTATATAAATAATGAAGTATTATTACACATTTTAATTTATCAATTTTATGTTTATTTTTTTATACAATGTTTTATTTAGTTAAATGATGAAATATTATTATGACATAAATGGTTAACACATTCTTGTTTATGATAATCATGCTCTTCCTTATGTTCATTAGGGTTACACCTAGTGGATGTCATCATCGATAACTTCATTATTTTGTATGAAAATCATGTTTTTTTTTTTATGTTTATTACGGTTATAATGAGTAGTTGCCATTATGGATAACCTCTATATGATGTGTGATGGTTTGATTTTGCATGAAAAAATGGGATTATAGTGGTACTTGGAGGATTCAACTCTATGTTTGAGCAGTACTAAAAAAAATCATGTTTTTAATCTTATTATTTTACATATGTTACAAATTATTTTATTTATCATATTGATTATTTTGAAATAATCAAATATACAATAAATCATCTTTACATTCTTATTATGTAGGGAATGGATATTGTCAATAAAGCATCTTTACATTCTTCTTATGTAGGCAATCGATATTCTCCATAGAAATCTTGTGATCTATTGTGGGGTAAACCCAACACCCAATGTCTAGCTCTTTCCCACAATATGAACATAGAAACCACTCCCCCAAATCCAATCCCAAGTCCCATACCTAATGTTAATAATGACATTTTTTCATCCAAATGACTTATCCATCCCTCTTTGATATTATTACTCTTACCACTATTGCCTTCTCCCAGGCCCAATGGTGGTTTCTTTTCATTGCATAGGTTTAAAGGACACCCCCACAAGCACTTATTCTTTTGAAATGATGCTATACTGAAAGTAGAAAACTATGTCCCTGTTGGGATTGGGCCACATAAGCTATTAAATGAAACATCAAAAACCGCCAACATTGACAATTTAGAGAACTCTTGAGGAATCTCTCTAGTGAAATTATTTTTGGCCAAGTCCAGTTGTTCCAAGGTAGATATCTCGCTAACTGATGCTGGTATTTGCCCTTCCAATTTGTTCCTAGAAAAATTCAACAATCGTAGGATTCTTAGACTCCCTATGCTTGCAGGGATTTCTCCTATAAAATTATTGCTTGACAAGTCAATTATTGTGTGTGTTGTAAGCACATATGTGACAGTATACTCATTTCTTTTCATGATAATGACAAATGGTACTTCAATTTTATCACTAAGATCTGAAAATGCTTTGATTGTAAATCCTTGGAGTCTCTCAAGATGAGAGGTATTCCTCCACTGAATTTATTGTTGGATAAATACAACACTTGTAACTATGTGAGATTTGTGATGGATAGAGGAATACCACCATGGAAATTATTATAACCAATACTTAACACTTTTAAGTATTGAAAATTTTCAATGTGGCGAGGGAGCTCACCTTCTAAGTGATTTTTCCTTAAACCCACCAATTCACATGTAGACAAAGAGGGTGGCAAAGTCCCAAAGAAATTGTTAGAGTGAGCTGAAAAATAATGCAAAGAATTTGGAAAGTCTATATTGCCCAAATCTCCACTAAATGAGTTTTTTGTTAGAAATAAACCATTAAGAAAAACACACCCACTAATATATTTAGAAATGTGTCCACTTAAATTGTTTTTAGATAAATCCAAATGTTGTAATGAAGACAATCCACTAATATTAATATTATGAGGAATATGACAAGAGATATTATTACTACTCAAGTCTAGCCAAAGCCAATTAAGAAACTTWAATTGAACTATGTTATTTGGAATATGTCCACTTAAATTATTTTTTGGATAAATCCAAATTTTGTAATGAAGACAATCCACTAATATTATAAGGAATATGACCAAAGATATTATTACTACTCAAGTCTAGCCAATTAAGAAACTTTAATTGAACTATGTTATTTGGAATATGTCCATTTAAATTATTTTTGAATAAATCCAAATTTTGTAATGAAGACAATCCACTAATATTATAAGGAATATGACCAGATATATTATTACTACCCAAGTCTAGCCAAGTAAGAATGTTTAAGTGACCTATGCTATTTGGGATATGTCCATTTAAATTGTTTGAAAATAAATACAAGAATTCAAGGGAATGAAGGTTTCCTATTTCTTCAGGAATCTTACCCGTGATCCTGTTACCACTGAGGGAAAGGAGTCTAAGCTTGTTTAATCTTGTAATGGTTTCAGGTATGTTCCATGTGAGCATGTTTGAATTAAGATCAAGAAAAGAGAGATTACTACAGTTTCCTAGTGTAGGGTAGTAATATTTGCCCCAACATTACAATTTAATAAGAAAAAAAGTAGGGTTGTAATATTTGCCCCAACATTACTATTTAAGAGTGTAGGGTAGTCCAATAGTGTAGGGTAGTAATATTTGTCCCAACATTACAATTTAATAAACAAAAAGTAATTATAAATATAAAGTAAGTTTAATAATAGTAATGGTAAATTAAATATAAAATAATAAAATATAAGAAAATTGATGAATGATAACTTGTGAAGTAATGATGGTGAAATATTATATTACAATGATTTTTAAACTTACGTTATAATATAGTCTTGATTTATATAAATATTAAATTATTATTACACATTTTAATTTATTAATTTTATGTTTATTTTTTATAAAATGTTTTATTTAGATAAATGATGAAATATTATTATGATATCAATGGTTAACACATTTTTTTTTATGATAATCATGCTCTTCCTTATGTGAATTATAGTGGTACTTGGAGGATTCAACTCATTTTATGTTTATTTTTCATAAAATGTTGTATTTAGATAAATGATGAAATATTATTATGATATCAATGGTTAACACATTTTTTTATGATAATCATGCTCTTCATTATGTGGATTATAGTGGTACTTGGAGGATTCAACTCTATGTTTGAGCCCGATAGATTCATACTAAAAAATCATGTTTTTTTAATCTTACTTTTTTAGATATGTTAGAAATTATTTTATTTATCATATTGATTATTTTGAAATAATCAAATATACAATAAAGCATATTTTCATTCTTCTTATGTAGGGAATGGATATTGTCAATAAAGCATCTTTACATTCTTCTTATGTAGGGAATGGATGTTGTCAATAAAGCATCTTTACATTCTTCTTATGTAGGGAATTGATATTCTCCATAGAAAGCTTGTGATCTATTGTGGGGTAAACCCAACACCCAATGTCTAGCTCTTTCCCACAATATGAACATAGAAACCACTCCCCCAAATCCAATCCCAAGTCCCATACCTAATGTTAATAATGACATTTTTTCATCCAAATGACTTATCCACCCCTCTTTGATATTATTACTCTTACCACTATTGCCTTCTCACGTGCCCAATGGTGGTTTATTTTCATTGTATGGGTTTAAAGGACACCCCCGTAAGCATTTATTCTTTTGAAATGATGCTACACTAAAAGTAGAAAACTATGTCCCTGTTGGGAATGGGCCACATAAGCTATTAAATGAAACATCAAAAACCGTCAACATTGACAATTTAGAGAACTCTTGAGGAATATCTCCGGTCAAATTATTTTTGGCCAAGTCCAACTGTTCCAGAGTAGATATATCACTGAGTGATGCAGGTATCTTCCCTTCCAACTGGTTCCCAGATAAATTCAACAATCATAGGCAGCTTAGACTCCCTATTCTTTCAGGGATTGCTTCTGTAAAATTATTGCTTGACAAGTCAATTATTGTGTTTGTTGCAAGAACATATGGGAGAGTATAGTCAACTCTTTTAATGATAATGGAAAATGGTACTTTGATCTCTTGACTATTTGAAGATGCTTTGATTGCAAACCCCCTGAGTCTCTCAAGATGAGAGGGTATTCCTACACTGAATTTATTGTTGGATAAATCCAACACTTGCAACAGTGTGAGATTTGTGATGGATAGAGGAATACCACCATGGATATTATTATAACTGATACTTAACACTTTTAAGTATTGGAAATTTCCAATGTGGCGAGGGAGCTCACCTTCCAAGTGATTTTTCCTTAAATCCACCAATTCACATGTAGCCAAAGAGACTAGCAAAGTCCCAGAGAAATAGTTAGAATGAGTTGAAAAATACTGCAAAGAATGTGGAAAGTCTATATTTCCCAAATCTCCACTAAATGAGTTTTATGATAGAAATAAACCATTAAGAAAAACATTCCCACTAATAGATTTAGGAATGTGTCCACTTAAATTGTTTTTGGATAAATCCAAATTCTCTAATGAAGACAAACCACTAATATTATAAGGAATATGACCATTGATGTTGTTTTTGGATAAATCCAAATGTAGTAATGAAGACAATCCACTAATATTATAAGGAATATGACCAGAGATATTATTACTACTCAAGTCTAGTCAATAAGAAACTTTAATTGACCTATGTTATTTGGAATATTTCCACTTAAATTGTTTGAAAATAAATATAAGAATTCAAGGGAATGAAGGTTTCCTATTTCTTCAGGAATCGTACCTGTGATCTTGCTACCATTGATGGAAAAGAGTCTAAACTTGCTTAATCTTGTAATGGTTTTAGGTATGTTCCCTATGAGAATGTTTGAATTAAGATTAAGAAAAAAGACATTATTGTAGTTTCCTATTTCGGAAGGGATAGAACCTGAAATATCACCATGAGGACAATCATTAGGAGGACTATAATAATAATCATATTTATAGGTACTGTCGGGCCTATAATCACATCGGCCAAAGATTGAAAGTTGAGTAAGTTCCCTTAAATTATCCAAATGAGGTGGTAACACAGTGGATGGTGTAACGGTCCAATCTCGCAAGGTTGAACCTGCTCTAATACCAGGTGTAATAGCCCCTCTGTTACTTCACATAAGTACTTTAGAAACAGTAAGAGATATTTTTTTTTTCAAACATTCATAAACATCATCAGATCAAGAGAAACATTATAGTAACATACATTAGTAGTACACATTATACTTCTTTCATTCCATTGCACAACCAGATTTAGATATCACTTTAAGCATGAAGGCTTTACCACATAACATATCCTACAAGGTTAGGAATTCCAAGACACATAATCAATGCTCAAGTCTAGGATTCATCTGATTGATCTTGACGATTTAAGGTCTCAATACTGGTGACTGTTCCGAGGAACAAGGAAGTGTCTAATTCCCATATTTTCAATTCATTCAAATTCAATATAAATTCCAACGTTCTTAACCACCTTTCTTCAACACAGAAAATCTGGTAACAGATCATTTCATCATAACATCATTACATACTATTCAATAATTCAACACCTTACTCATTAAAGGATAGGCAGAAGTTTCAGTAAAATCAAGGCAATAACCTTAAACAGTGAAACACAGTTCCCTTAAAATCCATCTATCATTTGTGACAGTTTCAAATTACTTAAGTTTTCCTCAACGTGTGACACCCTACAGGGTACAACCAAGTAGATAGGTATCCGATCTATATTACAAGTTCAAAGAGGAAAAGAACAGCAGAGAAAATCTCTCAGCACAAGGTAGAAACTATAATCCTACTATGTACTTTACGAACTAGCTGATACTGAAGAAAATAAACTTGTAGTCGAAACAGGGTTTGTTCTAAGAACGAGTTAAATTTCTGTAAGAAGCCTGAAGCTTCTCTTCTAGTAACACAGTGCAACACCTCCAGAGTCAATTCCAAAAGTGAGTAGATGGCTCCATGAAAGCCCAAGGTTTAGAAGATACATCACCCAAAGTGCACAGGGACCCTCTCAAGTCGGGAAGAGGTCATAACTTTCGGAAGTATGAGCTCAAGAGAGATAGTGTAAACTTTACACAAGGGAAGCATAAGCACACCCTTAACAGTTAGAGTCCAGAACTCAAAAGGGATGCGCTAAGGAGCATTGAAGTTCAACTCTAAGTCAATCTCAGGAAGAACATTGTGCCCAGGGTTCTAAAGAGGAAATCAAGATTTAAAAACCCTTCAAAGGAATTAACGGACATAATATGATCATGAGGAGTTATAATCCTCACAACCATTCGATCAGATAGGAGATGCACATCCGTTAAACCTTAAGTCCTTTGGGATTCGCTACTTCAGTGGATCTGAGCTAAAATACCCTAAGAGAGTTCCAAATTCCAAAGATACAAAGTGATCTACACCGTAGATCAATGAGTGATTTCTAGTCATTGGATACACAGGAGAAATCTATAGTAGTCGTTAGATATGGGATTTGCAGAGGAGGATCATCGTATCAGCATCCGATCAAGTCTCGACCATCAGATCTCAGTAAGGGTAGATCAGTGACGGGGAGCCATTGCAGAAACATAGGGTTGAGTTAACAATCACACCAGTTCAGGTTCTACAATCCACATAGGTTGTCGATATTCACCAAAAAATAGATTGAAGGTTGGCATCAATCTCACTATCAATGAGTAACTTCTATTGCAGAAATAGGGAAAGGGTTTAAACATCATGTTAGTCGAGACTCTGCAATCCTTCCTAGCCATCTATCTTCATGATAGATTTAATCATGACCATTTAATTAAACCGTCGATTATCACTCAAGGAGGTGAGTTGAGGTCATATCTCTCGGTCATATGAAGGGAGGACAAAGGCCCTTCGGGTTAGTTGACAAGGAGTGTAGAAACCTTGAAGCTCCGAAGTCTCAAAGTGAAGTACAGTCAAAGATCTAGAAATTGATTTCGAATCGTTAGATCTACAAGCCTTCCTAATTTGGAGGTTCAATTCATGGTGTTAAAGGATTCATGGTGTTAAATTTAAGGGACTCCCAGAGTCTCGAAATTATGGAGTAAATCGACACCATCAAATGATTGGGTACATGTGTTTGTATATCTGAGTATTCCAAGAATCAGCCATTCGGGAGGTGGGGAGGAGTTGTTAAGGTGTAAAAGTACTGAACTCCTGAAAACCAGAGTTAATCATGACCGTCGTTGTCAGTAAAACCAAAACTGTCATATTTGTGGGTTCGGCCTTTGTGAATTCGAAGGAAAAGAGAGTTGCAACAGCTAAAACTTCTGATGCCCAAAGCCCTGAAGTGTTGAAGCATCAAAACCCCATTCTCACAAACTCTATCTCAGCTGACGTGTCAACTACCACCTGTCAACTGATTTCGGATGACATGTGGCACTCATTTTGGATACTTTGATTATGTCATCAGCGCTAATTCAGGTGACACATGTCACTCTCATTGTTGTGACACATCATCGATTGTGACAATGTGGCTGCCATGTCACTCCGAGAGAATGGAATCTAGAGAAACATAGCTCTATGAAGTGTCAAATCTCTGAAGTTACTTCTAGTCGTAGATCAAAGCAAGGTAAAAAGGATTGTTGATCTCTGAGTTAATTAGGATTCGGCTCTCTGACTAAGTTAAGAGATAAAAGTTAAGTAATACGAAGACCTCGAAGTTCTGAAGTTCTGGAGTCAAGTAGATCCATAGATCTAGCGAACAACAAGGACCGTTAGATTAATTTGTTTAAAATTTCTCAAAGGAAGGTGGTCGGGTAGGGGAACCTACAGTTGTCAGTTAGCTCAGATTAAGACCAAGTTCATCTGGTTAGAAATTCGGGAAAA
>JZKD02S1699684.1:1452074-1462861 GCA_000966675.3 Picea glauca
TTATTGTTTACTAAAAATTAATTTTATTACATTAAATTAAAAACAAAAATGACAAGAAATTAATTGGTTTGTTTTACTTTTTTGTTTGATCATAGAAAAAAAACTTAGGTTAAACATGCTACAAAATGATGATTTTTTTCTGGGGACATTTGCCCAAGAAATTGTTAGATTCGTAGATTTAAGTGATTATTTCTGTATAATTTGAGTGCCCCAGGGGTTTTCAACATGTTGAATCCATTTTTGCATTCAAAAATGGATTTTGAACAACAAAAAATAATGATTCGTATAAATTTATATTTACGGATTTCGACGAAAAAATCCATTTCCTAGAACAGCTAGACAACGCCTGAAAAAATTTGAAGAAATGTGAGTTAACAAGTTATAAAGATTAATAATGTTATAAATATATTAAGAATGGACTACTTTTAATTGAGATATGGACTACTTTACTCGGCGTTTAGGTGAAGGTCAAAGTAAGTAAGCTTGACCAATCACTTAAAATTGGTCGTCGTGTCACTTTAGTTGGAAAATTCAATTCTAAGCAATTTTACATTATATTTGCTTCACTTTTTAAATCTAATTTTAATTAATTTTATATTATATATGTTTAATTATTTTATTTTAATTTTCTAATTTTTTTAATTAAAATTGGTATTTTAAATTAATTATATCTTTAATTTTTATCAAAAAATTCAATTTATTTATTAATGTGTGAGTGACTTGTGGAATTACCTTGTAGTCTAAAAAGCCCAAACATAAAAATCGTATCATACAAAACCAATCACACTAAGGATATTTTACTTTATTAAGAAAATATTACTTATATATATATATATATATATATATATATATATATATATATATATTTTTATATAAATTATTTATTGTGATAATTATTGTTTATTAAAAATTAATTTTATTACATTAAATTAAAAACAAAAATGACAAGAAATTAATTGCCTTGCTTTACTTTTTTGTTTGACCATAAAAAAAAATCTAGGTTAAACGTGCTATAAAATGATGATTTTTTTTAGGGGATATTTGTTCGAAATCCGGCAAGAAATTGTTGGATTCGTAGATTTGAGTGATTATTTATGTATAAATCTAGTGCCCCGGGGTTTTTCAAAATGTTGAATCCATTTCTACATTCATAAATGGATTGTGAACAACAAAAAATAGTGATTCGTATAAATTTATATTGACAGATTTCGACCAAAAAAACCATTTCCTAGAACATCTAGACAACTCCTGAAAAAAAAATTGGAGAAAAGTGAGCTAACAAGTTATAAAGATTAATAATGTTATAAATATATTAAAATTAAGATTTAATGTGAATACATGTAAAACATTTTTGAAAAAAGTGTTTTGCATTTTAAGATTTAATTATTTAACTTTTCTAAACTTATTTATTTGGTATCTCACATTTAAATTAAATTTACTAATCATTATTATTATTAGTTTTTATTAATATAGAAAGAATCTTTAAAGTGTGGGTCATCTATGAGATAGCATCCTCTATAAACAATGTTCCACCAAGTTTCTATGGCGTGGGAGCATGGGAGTAGTGAAACAAACATGGGGGATGTGTAGGAGCCACCTCCAAAATTTAGGGAAATTCATGGGGGATGGGGAGATGTTAGGGTCCCTATCATAGGGGTCCCCGTCTCTAAAATTATAAAAATAAAAATAAAATTGATAAAATCTCAACAATAACAATTCATCTCGTGTGAAACTCCAAGGTAGATTTCCAATACTAGAGAATGTTAGGAGATGGCAGACGAAACAAACGATGCAGGATAGGGTAATAGAAGTCACAGACTATAATTCACCGGTAACAATGCCATTGGTGGATCAATAGCAACATGAGAATGAATCATGGTAAGGAAGGACATATACATAGTAAGGGAGAAATGAACTCTAAATGGAAACCTCAACCGTGCAATCGTAAGGAATTATACCATTTCATTTAAGGATGTGATACAGGGATATTTGTTGGCTAATTAGGATTTCTCACATAATATAGACATGCTCAAGAATAAATCTAAGCAAATCACTGACTAGGATGGCTTCAACAAGGTCCCAAGTAAAAGGAAGCAAGGAGAAAAATTAGCCAAGCCAACCACAAGTACACAAGATAAGAATTCCAATAGCTTCTAAATCTTGTCAACCTTAGGAGAAAAAGAAAATCCAACTAAGGAATCGTTGCAAGCCAATGAAGGACAACCTTAAGTAGATCACCCAATAATAGGAGAAGGAAAATGTCGAAAAACCAATACTCCAAGCACCTTTCAAAAGAAAAATCCAAAGGAAGCAATAGATCTAGAAATGGGAATGGAGGAGGAAACCCAAGAAAAATATGAAGAAGATAATATACTATAAGACATGGTGTTGGAGTCAATCGAAATTGATCTACCAACACCCATTGTGGTTCATGGGGAAAAACACCTAATCAATCTTGCAAAGGATCAGCTATTCCAACTTCAGAAGAAACTCGAAAAAGGTAAAGCAAAGTTGGGAAACTCAAACCCAAACCAAACATCTACTTGTAGCCTGGGCATAAGGACTAATCCCCTATAAATACTAGCCATAGAGGAAAAGAAAAGAGGTAGGAATTCCTCAAAGAAAAACCTAGAATAAGCAGGCGCACTCTTAGTGGACTCGGGATAGAAAAAAGGATTGTCGAATAAATATTTCTCCTCCCAACCAAGGAATTAAAATGAAGGTGATCTCATGGAACATTAGAGGCTTGAATGCATCCAAAAAGCATCACACGTTGAAGAAAAAAATAGGTTATTACCAACCCATTATCTTATTACTCTAGTAAACCGAATGTGTTATCATTTCATTGAATTCTATTGTACAAAAATGTTGGGAACGTTGTAAAAGCATAGCCACAACAACTATATGATTCTCTAAGGGTCTATAGTTTTATGGGATCCATCCCAGGTCTTTCTTGGATGTGAATTAGATACACCCAACATCATATCTACCAATTTCAGAAGCCTCACCTCTCTGGACCAAAGCTTCATAAGAAATGCCTATGGCCTCACCAATCCTCTTCTTAAATTTCTCTTTCTTGATTCCTTCAAGGCCATAGATGATACAATCAATGAAGAATCATGGATATTAGGGGGGGTAACATAATCACTTGTTTTCTGAGACACTATCAGTGGGCTAAGGTTAATATATCTACAAAGATCTAATTGTTGCTACATGTGGAATAACAAAAGAGGAGGTACACACCAAATATTAGAAAGGTGTTGGCACCGGGGAATACCCAGGGTTCAATGCTTCAAAAACGCACCAACAAAACCCTAACTACCAGCCCTTTCGGTAATACCTACAAAGCAGATGAAGTCTCAGCCGAGGTAGAGGCAAGGGGGTTACAGGACTCAGGTGTCTACAACCAGGCTGGGACATAGATCTGTGATTGCAATACTTAAAAAAGCACTAAACACAGTATGCATTAGTTTCTTGAATCTCATTCACATCGCATATTAAACCCTTATTACAGAACAACACAGTAACAATAAAGATAAAGCACTTTCAATCACTTAGCACATAGCATTAGATCAGATCTAGCATTCATTTACCATAAATATAGCACTAAGAATCCATACATATATCCAACATATATAAAGATCAATACACTAATAGATAAACAACATAAATGACATCAACAACATTGCACAAAGAACATCAACACAGGATATACGTGGTTCACCCCAGTGTGGGGCTACATCCACCAATCTTATTCTTCTTCTTTATTAGTCTTCAAAATTCTTACATTCATTTTCTCCTATGCACAAAGCCACAGATCCAAGCTTCTCACTGGATAGGTGATCTGCGCACAGCGCACTAGATCCACCTTCTCCAAAATCAGGTCAAGGCACAGAGCCAACTCCTTAATAGCACAAAGCCTTACATAGTTTGCTTGCACAAAGCCTCTTACAATCACTTGCACTTAGCTCTACAAGACTTAACACATCCTCTTGCACAAAGCCAACTAGTCATGCACTAAGCCAATTACAAGTAGTCATTCTTACATCGCTTAGCTACTTATTTATACATTTACAAAAAGGCCTAATCATGTGTAAACCCATGGGTCGACATCCCTTAACCCATTACATAAACCCTAAATTCCCATGCTGGGTCCACAAGCCCGCAAGATGAGTGAGATCTTCTTATCTCCGCTCGGCCTGGGTGCTCCATCTTCGACCAGCCTGTCGAAGTCCCAAAAGTGGTCAAACACAACCAATGTTTCCTCAAAACCTGGTTGAGGGACAACATGCCCTCAACACTCACCCGTGACTCATCCCTAGTCACTTAGATCTGGGCAATGCTACTTCAAAGGCCTCGTTCTTAGCTCAAGCTGCCTCGACTTGCTGCTTCACAAGAGCTTCCTGCTCGACGAACTCCTGAATCACTTGCTCAGTAACATGCATTGTTCCATTGTCACAACCACTTGGTCTAGCTGCGAGCCTTGTCCTTCAATCTCTTCAAAAATCGTGCAGGCTTCGTCCTGCACTGACTGTAATCTTTGTGTCACCTCCATGACTCTTCTATGGATAGTAGTAATATGTTGTTGAACTGTGCATTGTTCCTGTGATCTTTTCATCTTCTCGACTCTAGTAAGAAACTTCATTTGTGCTTACACAGTGGATGCATGTTTCTTTACCTCTTGTAGCTGTGCTTCGAGTTTCCTCAGCTCTGGGTCTTCTGCAAGGCTCTCATAGGTCTATGCACTATGATCACTCAGTTTCTTACACTCTAAGGCAAGTGCCCTGATTCTTTCTAATGTATTATTGGCAGCTTCTTCCCTCTGATCGCGCACTTCTTGTGGAGTGATCGACACTGCTTGGAGCTCTAACTCCATTACTCTTGCTTGAAGTTGTTGAATGGCCTCAACGAGCTTCCCAACTTGAATCTCGGCTGACTCTTCTTCCTCCTGTGCCAAGCCCGACACAGATCAAAGTGCTTTAGTCACTGCCTCTTTGACTACAGTATGCTCTGCTAGGAGCTGGTCTTTTTCTTTCTTCATCTCTGCCTTTTCCTTTTCAAACATCACCCGAATTTCATCTTTATCCTTTTGCGCAACTCGAAGTTTCTCTAAGACCTCCTCCTTTTATTGCTTCAAGGCTTCTGTAGCCTACTCCTTTTCTTCTTGGACTCGCTGGAGTCGAGCCTCTGTTGCATTTTCTAGCCTTTGTAATTGCTCGAGCTCATCCCCCAATTCTACACTCTTCAACAAAGAAGGCGCAGTAGGTACTGCGTAGATCGAATGGATGGCTTGTTTTTTCTCCTGTAGCTCCTTCTCTATTCTTTCATACAATGTCTCCTTCTTCGCACCATGTCTTTGCAAGATATCCTCTTAAGCATCCTCTATGGCTACGATGATGAGATCAACATCGTCCACTATGATTACATTCTTTGACTAAGGCTTATTGGCACTGGTCTTCTTTCTTGTTGAGGGTTTATGTGGAGAAACCTTCCTTTTCTTTAATGTTTCAGCCTCTATAAGGGGATCCTTTGACGGTGTAAATTCCCCTTTGTCTTGATTTTCTCCTTCTTCCCCTCCTTCTTCTTGGTTCACTTCATCTCCTCCTCCTCCTGTGTGTGAGTCACGCCTACCTTTCTATGAGGCAGTGTCCTCCTCATTAGTTTCTATGTCCTGTACCTCCTCCTTTTTCTTCTTTTTCTTCATGCTAGTTTGTCCATCATGTTCGACCCGGGTGACCATGGGACTTCTGATGATGTCGGGGTTGGAGAGTTCTGCATCTTCAACCAGTATAAGGAAGTTTGCTGGCCATTCCTTAGTGATCTCTTCCATGTCTTCATCGGTCAGTTTATAGTAAGACTGTAACTCCTCTTTTCTCTTGTCCCTGCACGCAGTAATATAAATGAAATTTCGGTCTGCGTGGAACTTTGCTAGCGGTCTGTACGCGTGGAGTGTGTTCGGCGTCATCAACAAAAAATCCTCAATAGAACACTTCAACTACTGGTAGTAGGCATGGAAGACATCGTTCAAGTGCCACTTCTTTGACATGTCATTCGTATACCACAAGGTGAAGAACCTTGCGGCCAACGACTTGGATGGCTCAACTTCGGGAAATGTTGCTCCTTTCAGCATCTGCCAAGCGATAAAGGTGATTAATACTAGTAACTAGATAAAGTGGAATTCATAACCCTGGTCCTGCACTTCGCAACAGTCCTTCTCGAGCGCATTGATGAGGTAACTCGCCCAGTTCATTTGCATTCCTTCTACGCACTTCCCTACGAGTTCTACTACAAATCCAATGACCTGTGTCGGGCGGTTCTTTCTGATGAGCTTTCCATCTATAAGCTGACAAGCTAGGTGCACTGTGTCATCCTGGATGGAGGCTACCTTGTAGCCTCGCTTTCCCTTTTCTACATTGCCATAGTCTTCCTTTATGCGTTGTGCTAGGGAGTGATCTGAAGTCTTCCCTAGGTAGAACTGTTGAGGGTCTGGTCCCTACATGCTCAGCCCTGTGATGAGGTGGATCGGCGCTAGATCCATAGTGACGTGTCTGTCAAGCCACAGATATCCTTTGTGGTAACACAACAAGAGGATTTTAACGTAAGCATTAACCTCTTGATGTTGGCCGAAGTGAGGGATCTTCATTACATTTAGGATCATCGATTGTGCGAGCTCCTTAATCCATGGCTGGGAGACTATGCCCAACTTCTTCCCAGTCTTCCTCATCAAATACCGATGTGGTGCAAGCATCACATAGTTCTTCCTGTCTCAGAGGTTAAAATCGTTATTCTTCAGCGCTAGGATATGTCCTAACTGAGGTCCAACTACAAGTATCCCCTTCGGGATGTACACAGTGATCAATGTGTATTCAAAATTGCGTGGGATACTGTCATGGTTCACCGCGCCATCCAAAGGTGGTATGTACTCTGGCAAGACCGATGGGATCTGCTTCATGTTAACCAGATCATCGCGGTGCTTTCTTCACTTCTCCATAGTGTGGCTAGAACAATGTGCAATCGAAGGGGATGCTTGCAATCCTCCAGTCGACGATGCCTGTATTCCTATAGACATAACTCTCTCAGCCATGAGGTCTACAAGAATCTCCTCCACATAATTTTCTAACGTGCTATGTTCACCCGACATTCACACTTGTAACAAAATAGATCGGGTAGGCAAACAGACAGACGAGGTAATCAAATGGGTGGAGAGGTATAGAAATAACATCGTGGTATAAAATGGATTCTCAGTTAGCTCAGATAATCACGGTTGAAAAAAAGTGGTCCCGACGCAACGTCCGACGGGTTAAATAAGCAATGTCATAACAGATTCCTCCAATGGGCAGGAATGGGTCCATCAATGCGAATCTGTCCATTATGGTGTGGTCCCAACGGTCCAACGATTGTCTTTCTGTCAATAACTGTGTCTCTAGCCATTCTGGAGCGTCATTCTAATGGTCGGGGAACCTCCAACGATCATATATCTTCGTCGTGGTGAAGTTCCATTCGGCGTGGTTCTATTATTCCGTCGAGGTTCAAGTTCTACGGACCTTCCTTTTGTGAAGTCCTCCTTCTGTTCTCTGTAACTTCCTGTAGTTTCTATAGCTTAGCTTTCTTCTTATTTATCTTCCTTGCCTTCTTTCCTGTGATCTGAGTCTCTGTGTTCCTCTTGCCATTCTTATTCTTATATTCTCTTAGCGTAGTAACTTCGCATTGCTGATGTGCTCTTACATATTATGAGGTTAATGTACCTTCTCTTACTATTTCCAGGGTGGCTATACTTCTTTCTTGCATTGACTGGTTCTTCAAGCCTTCCTGCATTCTTTCAACATCAACAACTAATTCTCTTGCCCTCTATTGCTTCAACTTATCCTCCTATTCTTCTATTAATCGTGTTACTTTTCCGGTTATGAGATCCCTTAGTTCTTTATTTTTCTGTTCTGTAGCTTCCTCCTCTGCTTTCCTTCTGATCTGATCCTTCTCAATCCAAGTCTTTCCTAACAAAAGTGGAAAGGGAGCGTTGTTTTCAACAAATTTAATGACTTCAAATTCTTCTTCAATCGTTGTTTCATGAGAAATCATAGGTATATTATTAACTCTTCCACATAGGGTTATCATCTTTCCTTTAAACAAGCCTATCCTTCCCAATGAAGGTATCATAGCAGGCTTTCCCAAAATTTCCCAAGTGCTTTCTGGCATAATATTCACATGTATTTCTTCATCCAATACACAGTCTATGTCAAAGTCTTCTATTCTTGTGACTATGCATTGTTTTTATTTCAGGATCTATGTTAAACTGATGTCTATGTGATCATTCATTGTTTCTTTTAACTGTAACAACATAGTCTCTGATTCCTTTGGATTCTTTAACATAGTCTCAGTATCTTGACCTTCTTTATAGTGTTCTTGTCTCATGTTCATCTTTTCAACTTTAGCAATCATTCTTCGACAATCCAAAACCTCATGACCAATATCATTACAACAAATACAAATAGGACCTATACCAAGGCATTCCTTAGCAAGATGTCCTGGTCTTCTGCAATTATAACATAGTGTCAATACTCTCTTTCTTTTAAACAATCCCCAACCTTTCTTGTACTGTGCACTAGGATCATAGTGATGGACCTACAATCTGCAAAAATTCTTTCTAGGTTCCTGCATCCACTTATTAGTCCAAAAATTCTTTCTATGCATAGGAATAACATATCTTTCTCCATTTCTATCAAATTTATTCAGATCAACTCTTTCTTTTAACTGTGCCCTAGTTTTTAGACTAGGACAAAATCTATCAAACATACCTAGATTCATACTTTTGAAGCAAAAATTTCCACTTATCTTACCTTTACCAAAGCACAAAGCTTTAATATCTTACCTCTTTTCTTCATATCATGTTTCTTTCTTAGCATAGAGCTTCGCAAGTCAAGTAGAATACTGCACACTACAACAACATATCTACGCACTGATCTTTCTCTTTTCTTGATTTCCTAGCAATCACAGTTTCAAGTCCTGGCAACGGAACCATTTGTTGGCACAGGGGAAGACCCAGGTTTCAATGCTTCAACAATGCACCAACAAAACCCTAACTACCGACCCTTTCGACAACACCTACAAAACAGATGAAGTCTCACCTGAGGTAGAGGTAGGGGGGGTTGTAGGACTCATGTGTCTACAACCAGTCTGTGACACAGATTTATGATTACAATACTTAATAGAGCACTAAACACAGTATGCATTAGTTTCTTGAATCTCATTCACATCGCAGGTTAAACCCTTATTACAGAACAATGCAGTAACAATAAAGATCAAGAACTTTCAATCACTTAGCACATAGCATTAGATCAGATCTAGCATTCATTTACCATCAATATATCACTAAGTATCCATACATCTATCCAACATATATAAATATCAATACACTAATAGATAAACAACATAAACAACATCAACAACATCGCACGAAGCACATCAACACAGGATATAAGTGGTTCACCCTAGTGTGGGGCTACGTCCACCAATCTTCTTCTTCTTCTTTATTAGTCTTCAAGCTTCTTACATTCATATGCTCCTGTGCACAAAGCTACAGAGCCAAGCTTTGCACTAGACAGGTGATCTGCGCACAACACACTAGATCCACCTTCCTCAAAATCAGGTCAAGGCACAGAGCCAACTCCTTAATAGCACAAAGCCTTGCACACTTTGCTTGCACTCAACCTCTTACAATCACTTGCACTTAGATTTGCAAGTATTAACACATCCTATTGCACAAAGCCAACTATTCATGCACTAAGCCAATTACAAGTAGTTGTCCTTACATCGCTTAGCTACTTATTTATACATTTACAAAAAGGCCTAATCATGGGTAAACCCATGGGCTGACATCCCTTAACCCATTACATAAACCCTAAAATCCCTTGTTGGGTCCGCAAGCCCGCAAGATGAGTGAGATCTCGCGATCTCCGCTCCATCTTCGACCAGCCCGTCGAAGTCCAAAAAGTGGTCAAACACGACTAATGTTTCCTTAAAACTTGGTCGAGGGCCAACATGCCCTCTACAAGTCTTAACACATCCTCTTGCACAAAGCCAACTAGTCATGCACTAAGACAATTACAATTAGTCGTTCTTACATCACTTAGGTACTTATTTATACATTTACAAAAATTCCTAATCATGTGTAAACCCATGGGCCAACATCCCTTAACCCATTACATAAACCCTAAAATTCCTTGCTGGGTCCACAAGCCCGCAAGATGAGTGAAATCCCGTGATCTCTGCTCCGCCTGGGCGCTCCATATTCGACTAGCCTGTCTAAGTCCCAAAAGTGGTCAAACATGACCAATGTTTCCTCAAAAATTGGTCGAGGGCCAACAAAAGGATGAATCAATTTCTTATATCAATTCCCTATTCCATTCTAAGACATCAATGGAGGCTGATATTTTTCCCTTGCAAGCTTTGACCACTAGTCAATTTTCCTATCATGGGATAAATCTATAACTCCTAGATCCAAAACATTTCACTTTGAATTTTTTTAGTTAGATCATCCTGACTTCATGGAAAACATAAGAAACTAGTGGACAGAGGAAAATGTGACTATGGGCACAAGTATGTATATATTGTAGAAAAAATTGAAACAAATTAAGTAGAAAATAAAAAATGGAATAAAGAAATCTTCGACAATATCTTCCAAGCCTAGACTCAACTTGATGAGAAGATGGAAAACTTAAAAAGAATCATCATTGAGGAGGGAAAAACATAAGAAAGGAAAACTCAAGAGGAAATCATTCAAACACAATTCT
>JZKD02S1699684.1:1468150-1478795 GCA_000966675.3 Picea glauca
AGTAATCCTTTAATATGTGTTGCAAATTGATCATGTTGCATTAAACACATAACATTTCACTTGCAAAATTTAATTTAAATCAAGTTTATCAAGTCTTCGTCATATTTTTAGATCAGGGACAAACAAGAAACTCTTTGGAGAAAAAAAAACAAGAATCAAATGGATCAAAGAGGGGGACAAGAACACTCATTTCTTCCACAATTTCATGTTAAGCGGAAGGGATCACAACTAAATCAATTATATTATATCCACCGTAGGGGATATATTGGAAATGCATGAGGATATTGAAGTTAAGATGAGAACTCACTTTAAGTATCTCCTATCGGAACCTCCCATGGAAAGAGAAACAATTATTAAATCAATTTCAAGAAACATTCCTTCTCTGGTTATTGATGAACATAACCCAAGTAAAATGTGGGCTACAACCTTTGAGGAAGTCACCCAAACTATGAAAGAAATGGCTACAGGTAAATCCCTATGCCCCGATGGCTTCACTATAGATTTTTTCCAAACTTGCTAGTTAATGATTGGTAAAGAGGTATGGGAAGAATTGGAAGAATCAAGATACACAAGGAACATTCTCCATGCCTTTAACTCAACCTTTATGACCCTCATTTGAAAGGATTTGGAATCCCATTCTGCATAAAAATCCTAACCCATATCTATATGCAATGTGATCTATAAATCATCACTAAAATCATTGCAAATCGATTAAAACCAGTCATGGCCCAATTAAATTCGCAAGAGCAAGGAGGCTATGTTGAGGGAATATAGATTCTAGATGGTATTATCATAGTTCATTAAACTATCCATTCCTTGTAAAAATGGTAAATCTCTCGAGATGATGAACAAACCAGACGTATCCAAAGCGTGTGACCACCTTAGCTGGGAATTCATGGAAAAAACATAACAGTCTTAGGTTTAAGGTCAGATTGGATATCTTGGATTGGAAACATAATCTACTTGGATTTATTCTCCATCCTTGTCAATAGAAATCTCTCTGCTACCTTCAATCCCTCCAAGGGGATCTGTTGGGTCATTCACACTTGCACACATCCTTCTTAACAATGGGGGGTTGAGAGCCCATAGTTCATCCATAGTTGATCAAAAAAACCCCAAGGCATCGACATATCAATCCTTAGCCAAATACGTCATGAGGATCATAGAGACCATCTGGTCTTGTGTCAGTGGTGAATGACTAATTACATAGAAATCCATTGGGGTCAACATTCATATAGTCAATTGCAACCTACTTAACAAATAACAATGTACACCAACAACACAAACATTCAATTGACATATGATCAACACACCATAAGACCATAATCACTTCAGCTTGATTAGACATACATTGAGCAACTCATCAATTGACAACATCATAGCCTTGCTCTCTTATACATTTTCCCAGCATTACATTACATACGGCCATGCATTTCCCTTCAAACTCTGTAGATATGACAGACTCGAACTTAAAACTGAAGACATTAAAAAACATATGCTCAAAGCAAGCTCAAGGTCATTGACTAACAACAACAATAATACCCACAACTATCAACCAACAACCAACTAAATAACTCTCTTTCGGTTGTTGTTTCTCCCTTTTATCTGCTTCTCGGCTCTATCACTCTGTTACTTTCAGTTCTACCCCACTCGCTCCTATGATTTATAGTCCCGCACACTTCTGTCACCCACATGCATTCTACGTAGCCTCTTTGGAATCATGGCAATCTCAACTACTTTTCTAGCTCATGTTCTTACTACTCCTTGTTCCCTCATGCTACCTCTAGTAATCATTTGGGGAGATTTCTCAAAGATTTTTTTCTTGATTCCAATGTGCATGCGTTGTCTTCTTTATTTCTAGCATGCATCACAAAAATCGAACTGGCACGCATTGGAAGAAATTGAACTGGCATGCATTAACGAAACTTGATTTGACGTGCACACCTCTTGTTTCCTCTCTCACATCTTCTTGAGCGCGTGCAAAACTGGAATTGGCGTGCACAACTTCGTTTGTGCACGCACGTATGAAATTTACCCAAAAATTTGGGTGCTAACAAGCCCCCACCACTATTATTTGGCTCGTCCTCGAGCCAAGTGCCTCCTGAAGTGACCAATGCAGAAATTGAGTAAGATAAAATCATCAATCATTGTAGAATCAGAGAATCAAACCAAGTTGTGGTGGCAGCCAAGTTTGAGTAGGAGAAAATCATCTATCCAGGTTGTAGTTGCAACTAGACACAAGTCTTGGAATGAGTTGAGCAGTGCTCAAGGTAAGCGATGGATTTGGGTTTCATTTGGCTAGATGCTTGAACTCCCTTTCTTCTATGGCTTCTGATGTCATGAATGAGGGATATGTTTAAATCACTTTGTCAAGAAACTTTCCCCCTAATTAAACCAAGAGCTACTACTAGAAATTTTCCCAATTACTTGTTGACCTACAAGAAGTACATCCCAAGGAAGATATCCATCAAGAGAGACCACTATTATTCTCTTGTCTCATTGAGAAAGTAGTAGAGGACAGAGTATGGGGACCTCCTAGACTGGTGGAGAGGATAACCCACAGCCTTGGGTTATCATCTTTATCAAAGGTGATTGTCCATGGTGATAGGAAAACCAATGTCAGGCTTAGAAAGTTGGCATACCTTTGTAGCTTCAAAGTGAGTTCAAGGAATTGTGTGGTACTCGGTTGTTTCTTGTTGGTAAATAAGAGGGCGGGACCTCTTCCTAGCAACTGATGTCGATTTGTCAATCTACATGAAAAATGTATTGTTAGCTCTCTGACTACCTGGACGGACTAGGGATTACATGTCTAGAAACATCTTCTAAGATTAGCCATGAAAGGGGACATGAAACAAGAGATGGGAAGATCAGTGGAAAATGAAAGGATAGTAGGAAGCGAAAAGAGAACAGGTAGGTGAGTGATGCGAAGGGGTGAGAGAGAGAGGGTATATATAGAGTGGAGAACGGTCGAAGGTGAAATCTAGAATGAGACAAAGAACCAACTAATGTGAATGATCGGAGAAGAACTATAAAGTTATAGTGAAGCCCCATAGATGAGGAGATAATGGTTCAGATCTGCCATACTGATGATTTTCCTTTTGGAATGTGGTGTCATAACTAATTACATGTCAGGGCTATGTGTGATCTGGCCAAACCGGATTGCTTGAACCTTCAATGTAATGTAGTGCTAGGTAGCTCAACCCGGTCCCATGTGAAATCCCTGCCATAGCCAATACCTTGTACGTAGGCCATAACTTCAAACCGAATTGGAAATATTTGGAATATGTAAAGATGTCAATCTATCTAGTCCACTTGTGTAACTAAAGTGTATGGTGTGCTACCGAAAAGGTGAATTATGTTGACTATGTACACTTTTACATGCTATACTTTCTATGCTAAACCTGCCCTACGGAAATCTAGGTTGGATATATGTAGCTAAGTGATAGGTGACCCCTATGAGCCACAATACACCTTCAACCTATTTCCATTGATAAGTCCCTTGAGTGGTTTTCCCTATAATTTAGCCAACTTGGCGGCACCGACTTCGTTGATGTAGACAAGGTGGAAGGGGCCCAACCAAAGCATACGTAGCTTGCCAGGGTCTTGTAAATATTTTTTGTTGTATAAAAACACCAAAGAACCTAGCTGGAGGATTTTATGGTGGATGTTTCCATCATGCCATGCCTTATGTCTCTACTTTTCAACCACTTAGTTGAATCCCATGACCAAATGATCCTCTGTGAGATCCATGAGTTCACCCAACATGTGTTGAAGTGATTGTTAATTTATCATGTGAATAGCTAGAGAAATCCATAGGATGGGAACAATAAATTCTAATGACATGACTGCTTCTTTTTTGTAGACCAATTTGAATGGAGTGCACTTTTTCGTCCTTTTGTAGGTTGTGTGATATGCCCATAAGACTACGGGGATTCGTTGATCCCTATCGTCACATTTCACATTACAAACTTTGGTTAATGCATGTTCTAAAATGTTATTGAAAGCTTCAACCATGCCATTAGCTTGAGGATGATAGGGAGTGCTCTTTTGGTGATGGATCATGAACTCCCGAGTGAGTTCTCGAATGGTCGCGTTCAGAAAATGTGATCCATGGTCACTCATCATCACCTTCGAATAACTGAATCTTGTAATCACATTCTCAAAAATGAAATGTGCCATCTTTTATTGTGTGAAATCCTTAACTAACGCAACTTCGACCAATATCATCTGCTATTTAGTGGCCATAATAATATAGTGCAAACCCGTCTGATGCATGGGAGGATTGATGGGACCCGCAAAATCAATTTCCCATTTCCCAAATGATTCCAATGTTGTAATCAGAAACATAGGGATCTCATCTCTTTGACAAGGCTTCCCGATAAATTGACATACATTGCAGTGTTTACAATACTCCTTGGCATTGACGAAGAGTGAGGGACACTATATCCTTGCACATAAAACTTTTCATGCGGTGGAATTACTTGCATTATGCTTACTTGCAATACCCTCATGGGATTCATACAATATGGGGTCATGTTCATGTTCTAAGGCATACCTGCATAGAATTCCATATGTGCCCAACTTATACACTTGTCTAACAATCAACTGATAGTCTACACTACAGGTCACCAGTTGACGATGTTGGGCTGGAGTATACCATGTTGGAGCCTGTCCTGATGTGAGAAATTCAACAATCTCAACTAATTGATCAGGAACTACTTCGATGCAGAAGAGTTTCACATCGAGGAGTTCATCATATAGACTCCAACTAGCTTCACCATACTTGATCCATGATAGATGATCTGGTCCAACATTGTATTTCCCCGGTTTGACAACTACCTCAAACTTGAAATCCTGGAAGAGCATAAACCAATGGAAGATTCTCCCTCCCAACACTGGCTTCTTAACCAAATACTTGAGTGTGGAATGGTCAGTGAAAAATATAAACGAGGTCCCCAACAAGTAATGATGAAACTTCTGCAAGGAATACACCATGGCGAGGCCCTCACGCTCAATTGTTGTATAATTATTTTTAGCATCGGACAGGTTCTGACTAGAAAAATAGATTGAATGATCAATATTCCCCTTACCCGGTTGTGCAATAACTACTCCCAACACAATGGACGATGCATCTACATGAACATGAAAGATCTTATACTAGTTGGGAAAAACCATAATCGACACAGGGACTAGTTTTTCTTTTAGAGTATCCAATGCTTCCTAAAATTCGAGTGTCCATATGTGCTTAGTATCTTTATGTAGTAGCTTCTCCAAAGGGGTTGCAATATTCACATAGTTCTGAATGAACTTCTAGTAATATCCTGTATGACCTAATGTGGCATGTAGCTCACGAACCGTAGTGGGGGCCACCATATCTAGAATGGCGATAATTTTAGCTTGGTCGACTAACAATCTGTCATGTCCCCATTTTTGGGTTCCCATGTTCTGCAATGTAAATGACTTTCGTGGCTTGTCAGTGAAGAAAATGGGAGTCAAAAGGGGTTATTTAATTTCACTTAGTTAGGAGATGTCATGTTTTTAAAGTGACATTAAGGAAATAAAGTAACTTTAGATTAATAAGTTACTTAAACATTATTAAAGTGACTTTTAATCTTAAAGTGAAAGTAAAAGGGGAATAAGGGTCATATTTGATTTAGTCAAAAAGGGGAAAGTTCTATAAGGCATGGAAATAGGATAAAACGAGGGGCAGTGCTTCACTTTCGAATTATTTTTTGGATTGATCTCTTTGGAGTGCTCTTGGAGCCAGGGTTTTCGTTAGGGTTTTGGAAAAACCATTCCATTGTAGTTTAGTTTCGGTGGTGANTTCAGATCTGCCATACTTATGATTTTCCTTTTGGAATGTGGTGTCATAACTAATTACATGCCAGGGCTATGTGCGATCTGGCCAAACTGGATTGCTTGAACCTTCAATGTAATGTAGTGCTAGGTAGCTCAACCCAGTCCCATGTGAACTCCCTGCCAGAGCCAGTACCTTGTGCGTAGGCCATAACTTCAAACCGAATTGGAAATATTTGGAATATGTAAAGATGTCAATCTATCTAGTCCACTTCTGTAAATAAAGTGCATGTTGTGCTACCAAAAAGGTGAATTATGTTGACTATGTACACTTTTACATGCTATACTTCCTATGCTAAACCTACCCTATGGAAATCCAACTTGGATATATGTAGCTAAGTGATAGGTGACCCCTATGGGCCACAATACACCTTCAACCTACTTCCATTGATAAGTCCCTTGAGTGGTTTTCCCTATAATGTAGCCAAATTGGTGGCACCAACTTCGCTGATGTAGACAAGGTGGAAAGGGCCCAACCAAAGCATACATAGCTTGCCAGGGTGTTGTAAATATTTGTTGTTGTATAACAACACAAAAGAACCTAGTTGGAGGATTTTATGGTGGATGTTTCCATCATGCCATGCCTTATGTCTCTACTTTTCAACCACTTGGTTGAATCCCATGACCAAACGATCCTCTGTGAGCTCCATGAGTTCACCCAACATGTGTTGAAGTGATTGTTCATTTATCATGTGAATAGCTAGAGAAATCCATAGGATGGCAACAATAAATTCTAATGACATGACTGCTTCTTTGTTGTAGACCAATTTGAATGGAGTGCACTTTTTCATCCTTTTGTAGGTTGTGTGATATTCCCATAAGACTACGGGGATCCGTTGATCCCTATCGTCACGTTTCACATTACAAAATTTGGTTAATGCATGTTCTAAAATGTTATTGAAAGCTTCAGCCATACCATTAGCTTGAGGATGATAGGGAGTGCTCTTTTGGTGATGGATCATGAACTCCTGAGTGAGTTCTCGAATGGTCTCATTCAGAAAATTTGATCCATGGTCACTCATCATCACCTTTGAATAACTGAATCTTGTAATAACATTCTCAAAAATGAAATGTGCCATCTTTTATTTTGTGCAATCCTTAACTAACACAGCTGTGACCAATCTCATCTACTATTCAGTGGCCATAATAATATAGTGCATACCCGTCTGATGCATGGGAGGATTGATGGGACCCACAAAATCAATTTCCAATTTCCCAAATGATTCCAATGTTGTAATCAGAAACATAGGGATCTCATCTCTTCGACAAGGCTTCCCGATAAATTGACATACATTGTAGTGTTTACAATACTCCTTGGCATCGACGAAGAGTGAGGGCCACTATATCCTTGCACATAAAACTTTTTGTGTGGTGGCATTACTTGCATTATGCCTACTTGCAATACCCTCATGGGATTCATACAATATGGGGTCATGTTCATGTTCTAAGGCACACCTACATACAATTCCATATGTGCCCAACTTATACACTTGTCTAACAATCAACTGATAGTCTGCACTACAGGTCACCAGTTGACGATGTTGGGCTGGAGTATACCATGTTGGAGCCTGTCNATTCCAATGTTGTAATTGGAAACAGAGGGAGCTCATCTCTTCGACAAGGCTTCCCGGTACATTGACATACATTTCATCGTTTACAATACTCCTTGGCATCGACGAAGAGTGAGGGACACTAGAGCCTTGCACATAAAACTTTTCACGCGATGGCATTACTTGTATTATGCCTACCTGGAATACCCTCATGGGATTCATACAAGATGGGTTCATGTTCATGTTCTAAGGCACACCTGCATAGAATTCCATCTGTGCCCAACTTATACACTTGTCCAACAATCAACTGATAGTCTACACTATAGGTCACCATTTGACGATGTTGGGTTGGAGTATACCCTGTTGGAGCCTATCCTGATGTGAGAAATTCAACAATCTCAACTAATTGATCAGGAACTGCTTCGACGCAGAAGAGTTGCACATCGAGGAGTTCGTCATCTAGACTCAAACTAGCTTCACCAGACTTGATCCATGATAGATGATCTGGTCCAACATTGTATTTCCCTAGTTTGACAACTACCTCAAACTCGAAATCATGGAAGAGCAGAAACCAATGGCAGATTCTCCCTCCCAACACTGGCTTCTTAACCAAATACTTGAGCACATAATGGTCAGTGAAAAATTTAAACGAGGTCCCCAACAAGTAATGACAAAACTTCTGCAAGGAATACACCATGGCGAGGCCCTCACGCTCAGTTGTTGTATAATTATTTTTGGCATCGAACAGGTTGTGACTGGAAAAATAGACCAATTGATCAATATTCCCCTCACCCGATTGCACAATAACTACTCCCAACACAATGGACGATGCATCTACATGAACATGAAAGAGCTTAGACCAGTTGGGAAAAACCATAATCGACAGAGTGACTAGTTTTTCTTTTAGAGTATCCAATGCTTCCTGAAATTCGGGTTTCCATATGTGCTTAGTGTCTTTGTGTAGTAGCTTCTCCAAAGGGGCTGCAATCTTCACATAGTTCTGAATGAACTTCTAGTAATATCTTGTATGACCTAATGTGGCACGTAGCTCATGAACCGTAGTGGGGGCCACCATATCTAGAATGGCGATAATTTTATCTTGGTTGACTAGCAATATGTCATGTCCCCATTTTTGGGTTCCCTTGTTCTGCAATGGAAATGACTTTCGTGGCTTGTCAGTGAAGAAAATGGGAATCAAAAGGGGTTATTTAATTTCACTTAGTTAGGAGATGTCATGTTTTTAAAGTGACATTAAGGAAATAAAGTAACTTTAGATTAATAAGTTAAAAATTATTAAAGTGAAATCTTAAAGTGAAAGTAAAACGAGAATAAGGGTAATATTTGATTTAGTCAAAAAGAGGAAAATTCTAGAAGGCATGGAATTAGGATAAAAGGAGGGGTAGTGCTTCACTTTGGCATCATGTTTTGGATTAATCTCTTTGGAGTGCTCTTGGAGCCAGGGTTTTCGTTAGGGTTTTGGAAAAACCATTCCATTGTAGTTTAGTTTCGGTGGTGAAATATCCACTCTAGCTAGACAAGGAGGAGGATCCATCTTGGATCTTCATTGGAGCTTCATTTTGGGGTTTGTTTTCAGTTTTGGGTTGTAGTGATTTGCTTGGAGAGGTTGTGACACTTGGAGAGTTTGATCTCATATGTTGAGAAGGCCATGACATGATTCTAGGTTTTTGGCTTGTATTTTGTGTTTTCCATTGATGTATTGTAGCTGCCATAGAAACCATTGCATTGTTGTATTCATATCTTATTCATAATAAAATACTCCATGATTCTCTTCTATCGCCTGCAATATGTTTGATAAAATTATTTTAGTATAATGAATGCAAAGTATTTGTAGAAAAATGACAGCCATGAACAATATAATTGCATAATATCCAGCGTATCTCTAGAGGGGATATTACACAATGCATCCTTGCAAACTACGTGCCCTAGTAGTGTTTCAAAAGGCATGCAAAATATGCATTTCTTCAAATTCATAGAAATATAGAGTTGATGACATCGATCCAACATCAAGCAAAGGGCTTGCATGTGCTCCATTAGAAAATTGAACATTGTCTAGTCATCCAAATAAACTTCAAGGAACTTGTGGATAAATTCTTTAAAGACTGCAACGACTATCCAGGAAAAAACCGTGGGTGCATTCTTCAATCCAAATGGCATCACGATGTAAGAAATAGATCCTGAGCTAAATTTTCATAGCCCCCAAAGATCCTATGATTCCCTTAATTTTTGAGAAGCTGTGGGGAAACAAGTCCTCGTATTCCTTGAGTAAGTCGATAACCTAGGTGATAGTCTCCTTATCCCAATAGTGTCCAATGATAGCCATTTTGGGTGCTTCCTCAGTATTGATATTATGTTTCTTTGTCTTAATTAGACAACCATAGTCTGGTGCAACCATCTCTGTCGCTTTTCCCTCCAATTTGCACTCTCCCTCAGATTCTTTGAGTTGTATGCCTCGGGAGTCATCGTCATCAATATCATCCACCTCGAATTTCCAACAGAGAACAACCTCTTTCAACTTTTCCACTAGCTGATGGTAGAAGCATACCACCTTTGGCATGGCATCGTTTGGTTAATGGTGAAGTATAAAATTCTTTATCCGGAGGAGTGCCTCCCTTTGAGTTAGATCCTTTGTGGTAAAGCAGAATGTGGAGAAAAATTGTGTGCTTACCTAGACCCAATATATTGTTTGTCTATGCATTTCCTCCTGAATATCCCAGCTCTTAGGAACCATAGCCATGGCATGAATGAATCGATGGACCCATTATATGTAAGGAATATTCTTGGTATTCCATTTCCTCTCACAGTAGTGATTGTGCTCCTAAGGATATTTAGTTCCCTTACACCAATTGGCCAACTCGAAATCATAGATTGGTTGGAACCTGGCTTTGATTAGTTCAACCACCTACACCTAGTCTTGTATGGTCATGCGATTTGTTTCCCACCAACGTGAACGTGTTTCTCGTACTACCATGTCCATGGCCTGAACTCGCTGATTTTTCGGAATGGTCTTCTCCATTCGTATTAAGAAGGATTCCACCATCCCTATCCCATAAAATCGGAGTGCATCACATAGCTCAGAGCCAATCCAACATATAGATTTAGTTACTCTCGCACATCTTCGGGTAGAGACCTCATACATCTTGTTGGTCGTAAGGTCTGCACCTGACTGCTAAAGGGAAAAGCTAGGCCACTTATCAGTTTAGAATGGTTGTTTCTTTTAG
>JZKD02S1699684.1:1478805-1525350 GCA_000966675.3 Picea glauca
GAATCATCGTGAGCGACTGTCGCAGTCTGCCCTCACGACATCGTGGATCCTCTCGAACTAGGTAATCGTTAACCTACAGTTCGAGCCATGGCGGGAGTGCTAGCAGGCGGTGGCATGGTTGTTGTCCACCCCTCTACCTCAACCTCTCTGCAAATCGTGTGTGGCCCCTTTACTCCATATGTGAGTCTGGTCGGCAAGATATCGTCAGCCTGCATCACCAACAATCATGTCAGAAATGTCAACATCAAATCATCAAATCAAATGAAACATCATAGTAAACACATCAACCCAAAAGCACACTCCCTGACTTAATCCGGAGTCCAAGGGGGTTCTACCGATGCCTTTGCATCCTCAAGGTCAAAAACCCTGCACACTCATTAAAACTGAGTCAATAACACCCGTCTACATCAAATAGTAAAACATCATGTCCTCTGTCAATCACATCATAATCAAATATAAAAGGTCTAACATCAAAAGGTCTAGATCACTTGTGAGCAAGTGTCCTCAAATAATAAGTGTTCTCAGTGCGCCAGAGAGGGATGTTACAGAAGCGATAAAGGTGATTAATACTAGTAACTAGCTAAAGTGGAATTCATAACCCTAGTCCTGCACTTCGCGACAGTCCTTCTCGAGCGCGTTGATGAGGTAACTCACCCAGTTCATTTTCATTCCTTCTACGCACTTCCCTACGAGTTCTACTACAAATCCAGTGACCTGTGTCGGGCGGTTGTTTCTGATGAGCTTTCCATCTATAAGATGACAATCTAGGCACACTGTGTCATCCTGGATGGAGGCTACCTTGTAGCCTCACTTTCCCTTTTCTACATTGCCATAGTCTTCATTTATGCATTGTGCTAGGGAGTGATCTAAAGTCTTCCCTAGGTAGAACTGTTGAGGGTCTGGTCCCTGCATGCTCGTCCCTGTGATGAGGTGGATCAGCGCTAGATCCACAGTGATGCATCTGTCAAGCCACAGATATCCTTTGTGGTAACACAACAAGAGGATTTTAACGCAAGCATTAACCTCCTGACATTGGTCGAAGTGAGGGATCCTCATTACATTTAGGATCGTCGATTGTGTGAGCTCCTTAATCCATGGCTGGGAGACTATGCGCAGCTTCTTCCCAGTCGTCCTCATCAAATACCGATGTGGTGCGAGCATCACATATTTCTTCCTGTCTCATAGGTTAAAATCGTTATTCTTCAGCGCTAGGATATGTCCTAACTGAGGTCCAACTACGGGTATCCCCTTCGGGATGTACACAATGATCAATGTGTATTCAAAATCATGTGGGATACTATCATGGTTCACCATGCCAACCAAAGGCAGTGTGTACTACGGCAAGACCGATGGGATCTGCTTCACGTTAACCAGATCATCGTGGTGGTTGCTTCACTTCTCCATAGTGCGGCTAGAACAACATGCAATCGAAGGGGATGCTTTCAATCCTCCAGTCGACGATGCATGTATTCCTACAGACATAACTCTCTCAGCTATGAGGTCTACAAGAATCTTCTCCACAGAATTTTCTAACGTGCTATGTTCACCCAACATTCACACTTGTAACAAAATAGATTGGGTAGGAAAACAAACAGACGAGGTAATCAAATGGGTGGAGAGGTCTAGAAAGAACATCGTGGTATACAATAGATTCTCAGTTAGCTCGGATAATCACAGTTGGAAAAAAGTGGTCCCGGCGCAACGTCCGATGGGTTAAATAAGCAACGTCGTAACGGATTCCTCCAATGGGAAGGAATGGGTCCATCAATGTGAATCCATCCATTATGGCATGGTCCCAACGGTCCAACGATGGTCTTTCTGTCAATAATTGTGTCGCTAGCCATTCTGGAGCGTCATTCTAATGGTCAGGGAACCTCCAGCGATCATATATCTTCATCGTGGTGAAGTTCCATTCGGCGTGGTTCCATTATTCCGGCGAGGTTCAAGTTCTGTGGACCTGCCTCTTGCGAAGTCCTCCTTCTGTTCTTTGTAACTTCTTGTAGTTTCTCTCGCTTAGCTTTCTTCTTATTTATCTTCCTTGCCTTCTTTCCTGTGATCTGAGTCTGTGTGTTCCTCTTGCCATTCTTATTCTTATATTCTCTTAGCGTAGTAACTTCGCACTGCTGATGTGCTCTTACATATTATGAGGTTAATGTACCTTATCTTACTATTTCCGGGGTGGCTATACTTCTTTCTTGCATTGACTGGTTCTTCAAGCCTTCCTGCATTCTTTCAACTTTGACAGCTAATTCTCTTGCCCTCTATTGCTTTGACTTATCCTCCTATTCTTCTATTAATCATGTTATTTTTTCGGTTATGAGATCCCTTAGTTCTTTCTTTTTCTATTATGTAGCTTCCTCCTCTGCTTTCCTTCTAATATGATCCTTCTCAATCCAAGTCTTTCCTAACAAAAGTGGAAAGGAAGCGTTGTTTTCAACAAATTTAATGACTTCAAATTCTTCTTCAGTCATTGTTTCATGAGAAATCATAGGTATATTAGTAAATCTTCCACATATGGTTATCATCTTTCCTTTAAACAAGCCTATCCTTCCCAATGAAGGTATCATAGCAGGCTTTCCCAAAATTTCCCAAGTGCTTTTTGGCATAATATTCACATGTATTTCTTCACCCAATACACAGTCTATGTCGAAGTCTTCTATCCTTGTGACTATGCGTTGTTTTTATTTTAGGATCTCTGTTAAACTGATGTCTCTGTGATCATTCATTGTTTCTTTTAACTGTAACAACATAGTCTCTGATTCCTTCGAATTCTTTAACATAGTCTCAATATCTTGACCTTCTTTATAGTGTTCTTGTCTCATGTTCATCTTTTCAACTTTAGCAATCATTCTTTGACAATCCAAAACCTCATGACCAATAACTTTACAACAAATACAAATAGGACCTGTACCAGGGCATTCCTTAGCAAGATGTCATGGCCTTCTACAATTATAACATAGTGTCAATACTCTCTTTCTTTTAAATGATTCCCAACCTTTCCTATACTGTGCACTAGGATCATAGTGATGGACCTACAATCTGCAAAAATTCTTTCTAGGTTCGTGCATCCACTTATTAGTCCAAAAATTCTTTCTATGAATAGGAATAACATATCTATCTCCATTTCTATCAAATTTATTCAAATCAACTCTTTCTTTTAACTGTGCCCTAGTTTTCAGACTAGGACAAAATCTATCAAACATACCTAGATTCATACTTTTGAAGAAAAAATTTCCACTTATCTTACCTTTACCAGAGCACAAAGATTTAATATCTTACCTCTTTTCTTCATATCATGTTTCTTTCTTAGCATAGAGCTTCGCAAGTCAAGTAGAATACTGCGCACTACAACAACATATCTACACACATAGCTTTCTCTTTTCTTCATTTCCCAACAATCACAGTTTCAAGTCCTGGCAACGAAACCATTTGTTGGCACAGGGGAAGACCCAGGGTTCAATGCTTCAATAGCACACCAACAAAACCCTAACTATCGGCCCTTTTGACAACACCTGCAAAGCAGATGAAGTCTCACCCGAGGTAGAGGCAGGGGGGGTTGCAGCTCTCATGTGTCTACAACCAGTCTGGGACACAGATCTTTGATTACAATACTTAACAGAGCACTAAACACAGTATGCATTAGTTTATTGAATCTCTTTCACATCGCAGGTTAAACCCTTATTACAGAACAACACGGTAACAATAAAGATCAAGAAATTTCAATCACTTAGCACATAGCATTAGATCAGATCTAGCATTCATTTACCATCAATATATCACTAAGTATCCATACATCTATCCAACATATATAAAGATCAATACACTAATAGATAAACAACATCAACAACATCGCACAAAGCACATCAACACAGGATATAGGTGGTTCACCCTAGTGTGGGGCTACGTCCACCAATCTTCTTCTTCTTCTTTATTAGTCTTCAAGCTTCGTACATTCATATGCTCATGTGCACAAAGCTACAGAGCCAAGCTTCGCACTGGACAGGTGATCTGCACATAGCACACTAGATCCACCTTCCCCAAAATCAGGTCAAGGCACAGAGCCAACTCCTTAATAGCACAAAGCCTTGCACACAACCTCTTACAATCACTTGCACTTAGCTCTACAAGTATTAACACATCCTCTTGCACAAATCCAACTAGTCATGCACTAAGCCAACTACAAGTAGTTGTTCTTACATCACTTAGCTACTTATTTATACATTTACAAAAAGGCCTAATCATGGGTAAACCCATGGGCTGACATCCCTTAACCCATTACATAAACCCTAAAATCCCATGCTGGGTCCGCAAGCCCGCAAGATGAGTAAGATCTCGCGATCTCTGCTCCATCTTCGACCAGCCCGTCGAAGTCCCAAAAGTGGTCAAACATGACTAATGTTTCCTCAAAACTTGGTCGAGGGCCAACAGACCCTCTGCAAGTCTTAACACATCCTCTTGCACAAAGCCAACTATTCATGCACTAAGACAATTACAATTAGTCGCTATTACATCACTTAGGTACTTATTTATACATTTACAAAAATTCCTAATCATGGGTAAATCCAATGGCCAACATCCCTTAACCCATTACATAAACCCTAAAATCCCTTGTTGGGTCCACAATCCCACAAGATGAGTGAGATCTCGCGATCTCCGCTCCGCCTGGGTGCTCCATATTCGACCAGCCTGTCTAAGTACCAAAAGTGGTCAAAAACGACCAATGTTTCCTCAAAAATTGGTCGAGGGCCAACAAAAGGATGAATCAATTTCTTATATCAATTCCCTATTCCATTCTAAAACATCAATGGAGGCTGGTATTTTTCCCTTGCAAGCTCTGACCACTAGTCAATTTTCCTATCATGGGATAAATCTATAATTCCTAGATCCAAAACATTTCACTTTGAATTTTTTTGGTTAGATCATCCTAACTTCATGGAAAACATAAGAAACTAGTGGACAGAGGAAAATGTAACTATGGGCACAAGTATGTATATATTGTAGAAAAAATTGAAACAAATTAAGTAGAAAATAAAAAATGGAATAAAGAAATATTCGGCAATATCTTCCAAGCCTAGACTCAACTCGAAGAGAAGATGGAAAACTTAAAAACAATCATCATTGAGGAGTGGAAAACATAAGAAAGGAAAACTCATGAGGAAATCATTCAAACTCAATTCTCACTCAGGGACAAATAAGAAACTCTTTGGAGAAAAAAAACAAGAATCAAATGGATCAAAGAGGGGGACAAGAACACTCATTTCTTCCACAATTTCATGTTAAGCAGAAGGCATCACAACTAACTCAATTATCTTAGATCCACCATAGGGGATATATTGGAAATGCATAAGGATATTAAAGTCAAGATGAGAACTCACTTTCAGTATCTCCTATCAGAACCTCCCATGGAAAGAGAAACAATTATTAAATCAATTTCAAGAAACATTCCTTCTCTGGTTATTGATGAACATAACCCAAGTAAAATGTGGGCTACAACCTTTGAGGAAGTCACCCAAACTATGCAAGAAATGGCTACAGGTAAATCCCTATGCCCCGATGGCTTCACTATAGATTTTTTCCAAACTTGCTAGTTGGTGATTGGTAAAGAGGTATGGGAAGAAATGGAAGAATCAAGATACACAAGGAACACTCTCCATGCCTTTAACTCAACCTTTATGACCCTCATTCGAAAGGATTTGGAATCCCATTCTGCATAAAAATCCTGACCCATATCTATATGCAATGTGATCTATAAATCATCACTAAACTCATTGCAAATCGATTAAAACCAGTCATGGCCCAATTAAATTCGCAAGAGCAAGGAGGCTATGTTGAGGGAATATATATTCTAGATGGTATTATCATAGTTCATGAAACTATCCATTCCTTGTAAAAATGGTAAATCTCTTGAGATGATGAACAAACCAGATGTATCCAAAGCGTGTGACCACCTTAGCTGGGAATTCATGGAAAAAAGATAGCAGTCTTAGGTTTAAGGTCAGATTGGATATCTTGGATTAGAAACATCATCTACTTGGATTTATTCTCCATCCTTGTCAATAGAAATCTCTCTGCTACCTTCAATCCCTCCAAGGGGATCTGTTGGGTCATTCACACTTGCACACACCCTTCTTAACAAAGGGGGGTTGAGAACCCAGAGTTCGTCCATAGTTGATCAACAAAACCCCAGGGCATCGACATATCAATCCTTAGCCAAATACGTCATGAGGATCATAGAGACCATCTGGTCTTGTGTCAGTGGTGAAGGACTAATTACATAGAAATCCATTAGGATCAACATTCATATAGTCCATTGCAACCTACTTAACACATAACAATGTACACCAACAACACAAACATTCAATTGACATATGATCAACACACCATAAGACCATAATCACTTCAGCTTGATTAGACATACATTGAGCAACTCATCAATTGACAACATCATAGCCTTGCTCTCTTATACATTTTCCCAGCATTACATTACATACGGCCATGCATTTCCCTTCAAACTCTGTAGATATGACAGACTCGAACTTAAAACTGAAGACATTAAAAAACATATGCTCAAAGCAAGCTCAAGGTCATTGACTAACAACAACAATAATACCCACAACTATCAACCAACAACCAACTAAATAACTCTCTTTCGGTTGTTGTTTCTCCCTTTTATCTGCTTCTCGGCTCTATCACTCTGTTACTTTTAGTTCTACCCCACTCGCTCCTATGATTTATAGTCCCACACACTTTTGTCACCCACATGCATTCTACGTAGCCTCTTTGGAATCATGGAAATCTCAACTACCATTCCAACTCATGTTCTTACTGCTCCTTGTTCCCTCATGCTACCTCTAGTAAACATTTGGGGAGATTTCTCAAAGATTATTTTCTTGATTCCAATGTGCATGCGTTGTCTTCTTTATTTCTAGCATGCATCACAAAACTCGAACTGGCGCGCATTGGAAGAACTTGAACTGGCATGCATTAACAAAACTTGATTTGACGTGCGCACCTCTTGTTTCCCCTCGCACATCTTCTTGAGCACGTGCAAAACTGGAATTGGCATGCACAACTTCGTTTGTGCACGCATGTATGAAATTTACCCAAAACTTTGGGTGCCAACAAGCCCCCACCACTATTATTTGGCTCGTCCTCGAGCTAAGTGCCTCCTGAAGTGACCAATGCAGAAATTGAGTAAGATAAAATCATAAATCATTGTAGAATTAGAGAATCAAACCAAGTTGTGGTGGCAGCCAAGTTTGAGTAGGAAAAAATCATCTATCCAGGTTGTAGTTGCAACTAGACACAGGTCTTGGAATGAGTCGAGAAATCCTCAAGGTAAGCGATGGATTTGGGTTTCATTTGGCCAAATTCTTGAACACTCTTTCTTCTATGGCTTCTGATTTCATGAATGAGGGGTACGTTTAAATCACTTCGTCAAGAAACTTCCCCCCCCCAATTAAACCAAGTGCTACTACTAGAAATTTTCCCAGTTACTTGTTGACCTATGAGAAGTACATCCCAAGGAAGAGATCCATCAAGAGAGACCACTATTATTCTCTTGTCTCATTGAGAAAGTAGTAGAGGACAGAGCATGGGGACCTCCTAGACTGGTGCAGAGGATAACCCACAACCTTGGGTTATCTTCTTTAGAAAGGGTGATTATCCATGGAAATAGGAAAACCAATGTTGGGCTTAGAAAGTTGGCATACCTCTGTAGCTTCAAAGTGAGTTCAAGGAATTGTGTGGTACTCGGTTGTTTCTTGTTGGTAAATAAGAGGGTGGGACCTCTGCCTAGCAACCGATGTCGATTTGTCAATCTGCATGAAAAATGTATTGTTGGCTCTCTAACTACCTAGATGGACTAGGGATTACACATCTAGAAACATCTTCTAAGATTAGCCATGAAAGGGGACATGAAACAAGAGATGGGAAGATCAGTGGAAAACGAAAGGATAGTAGGAAGCAAAAAGAGAACAGGTAGGTGAGTGATGTGAGGGGGTGAGAGAGAGCGGGTATATATAGAGTGGAGAATGGTCGAAGGTGAAATCCAGAATGAGACAAATAACCAACTAATGTGAATGATCGGAGAAGAACTATAAAGTTCTAGCGAAGCCCCATAGATGAGGAGATAATGGTCCAGATCTTCCATACTAATGATTTTCCTTCTGGAATGTGGTGTCATAACTAATTACATGTCAGGGCTATGTGTGATATGGCCAAACTGGATTGCTTGAACCTTCAATGTAATGTAGTGCTAGGTAGCTCAACCCAGTCCCATGTGAAATCCCTGCCAGAGCCAGTGCCTTGTACGTAGGCCATAACTTCAAACCGAATTGGAAATATTTGGAATATGTAAAGATGTCAATCTATCTAGTCCACTTGTGTAACTAAAGTGTATGTTGTTCTGCCAAAAAGGTGAATTATGTTGAATATGTACACTTTTACATGCTATACTTCCTATGCTAAACCTACCCTACAGAAATCCAGGTTGGATATATGTAGCTAAGTGATAGGTGACCCCTACGGGCCATAATACACCTTCAACCTACTACCATTGATAAGTCCCTTGAGTGGTTTTCCCTATGATGTAGCCAACTTGGCGGCATCGACTTTGCTGATGTAGACAAGCTGGAAAGGGCCCAACCAAAGCATACGTAGCTTGTCAGGGTGTTGTAAATATTTGTTGTTGTATAACAACACCAAAGAACCTAGCTGGAGGATTTTATGGCGGATGTTTCTATCATGCCATGCCTTATGTCTCTACTTTTCAACCACTTGGTTGAATCCCATGACCAAATGATCCTCTGTGAGCTCCATGAGTTCACCCAACATGTGTTGAAGTGATTCTTCATTTATCATGTGAATAGCTAGAGAAATCCATAGGATGGGAACAATAAATTCTAATGACATGACTGCTTCTTTGTTGTAGACCAATTTGAATGGAGTGCACTTTTTAATCCTTTTGTAGGTTGTGTGATATGCCCATAAGACTACGGGGATCCGTTGATCCCTATCGTCACGTTTCACATTAAAAACTTTGGTTAATGCATGTTCTAAAATGTTATTGAAAGCTTCAACCATACCATTAGCTTGAGGATGATAGGGAGTGCTCTTTTGGTGATGGATCATGAACTCCTGATTGAGTTCTCGAATGGTCTTGTTTAGAAAATGTGATCCATGGTCACTCATCATCACCTTCGAATAACTGAATCTTGTAATCACATTCTCAAAAATGAAATGTGCCATCTTTTATTTTATGCAATCCTTAACTAACGCATCTTCGACCAATCTCATCTGCTATTCAGTGGCCATAATAATATAGTGCACACCCGTTTGATGCATGGGAGGATTGATGGGACCCGAAAAATCAATTTCCCATTTCCTAAATGATTCCAATGTTGTAATCAGAAACATAGGGATCTCATCTCTTTGACAAGGCTTCCCGAAAAATTGACATACATTGCAGTGTTTACAATACTCCTTGGCATCAACGAAGAGTGAGGGCCACTATATCCTTGCACATAAAACTTTTCGTGCGGTGGCATTACTTGCATTATGCCTACTTGAAATACCCTCATGGGATTCATACAATATGGTGTCATGTTCATGTTCTAAGGCACATCTGCATAGAATTCCATATGTGCCCAACTTATACACTTGTCTAACAATCAACTGATAGTCTGCACTACAGGTCACCAGTTGATGATGTTGGGCTGGAGTATACCATGTTGGAGTCTGTCTTGATGTGAGAAATTCAACGATCTCAACTAATTGATCAGGAACTGCTTCAATGCAGAAGAGTTGCACATCAGGGAGTTCATCATCTAGACTCCAATTAGCTTCACCAGACTTGATCCACGATAGATGATCTGGTCCAACATTGTATTTCCCTGGTTTGACAACTACCTCAAACTTGAAATCCTGGAAGAGCATAAACCAATGGAAGATTCTCCCTCCCAACACTGGCTTCTTAACCAAATACTTGAGTGCGGAATGGTCAGTGAAAAATATAAATGAGGTCCCCAACAAGTAATGACGAAACTTCTACAAGGAATACACCATGGCGAGGCCCTCACGCTCAATTGTTGTATAATTATTTTTAGCATCAGACAGGTTGTGACTAGAAAAATAGACCGAATGATCAATATTCCCCTTGCCCGGCTATGCAATAACTACTCCCAACACAATGGATGATGAATCTACATGAACATGAAAGATCTTAGACCAGTTGGGAAAAACCATAATCAACACGGTGACTAGTTTTTCTTTTAGAGTATCCAATGCTTCCTGAAATTCGAGTGTCCATATGTGCTTAGTATCTTTATGTAGTAGCTTCTCCTAAGGGGTTGCAATATTCACATGGTTCTGAATGAACTTCTAGTAATATCCTGTATGACCTAATGTGGCATGTAGCTCACAAACTGTAGTGGGGGCCACCATATCTAGAATGGTGATAATTTTAGCTTGGTCGACTAACAATCTGTCATGTCCCCATTTTTGGGTTCCCATGTTCTGCAATGGAAATGACTTTCGTGGCTTGTCAATGAAGAAAATAGGAGTCAAAAGGGGTTATTTAATTTCACATAGTTAGGAGATGTCATGTTTTTAAAGTGACATTAAGGAAATAAAGTAACTTTATATTAATAAGTTACTTAAACATTATTAAAGTGACTTTTAATCTTAAAGTGAAAGTAAAAGGGGAATAAGGTTCATATTTGATTTAGTCAAAAAGGGAAAAGTTCTAGAAGGCATGGAAATAGGATAAAAGGAGGGGTAGTGCTTCACTTTCGAATTATTTTTTGGATTGATCTCTTTGGAGTGCTCTTGGAGCCAGGGTTTTCGTTAGGGTTTTGGAAAAACCATTCCATTGTAGTTTAGTTTCGGTGGTGAAATATCCACCCTAGATAGACAAGGAGGAGGATCCATCTTGGATCTTCATTGGAGCTTCCTTTTGGGGTTTGTTTTCAATTTTGGGTTGTAGTGATTTTCTTGGAGAGGTTGTGACACTTGGCCGAGAGTTTGATCTCATATGTTGAGAAGGCCATGACATGATTCCAGGTTTTTGGCTTGTATTGTGTGTTTTCCATTGATGTATTGTAGCTTCCATAGAAACCATTGGATTGTTGTATTCATGTCTTATTCATAATAAAATACTCCATGATTCTCTTCTATCCTCTGCAATATGTTTGACGAAATGATTTTAGTATAATTAATGCAAAGTATTTGTAGAAAGATGGCATCCATGAAAAATATAATTGCATAATATCCAGTGTAGCTATAGCGGGGATATTACACAATGCATCCTTGCAAACTGTGTGCCCCAATAGTGTTTCAAAAGGCATGCAAAATATGTATTTCTTCAAATTCATAGAAATCTAGAGCTGATGACATCGATCCAACATCAAGCAAAGGGATTGCATGTGCTCCATTAGAAAATTAAACACTGTCTAGTTATCCAAATAAACTTCAAGGAACTTGTGGATAAATTCTTTGAAGACTTCAACCACTATCCAGGAAAAAAACGTGGATGCATTCTTCAATACAAATGGCATCACAGTGTAAGAAATAGATTCTGAGCTAAATTTTCATAGCCCCCAAAGATCCTATGATTCCCTTCATTTTTGAGAAGCTGTGCGGAAATAAGTCCTCGTATTCCTTGAGTAATTCGATGACCTGGGTGATAGTCTCCTTATCCCAATAGTTTCCAATGATATCCATTTTGGGTGCTTCCTCAGTACTGATATTATGTTTCTTTGTCTTAATCAGACAACCATATTCTGATGCAACCATCTCTGTCGCTTTTTCCTCCAATGTGCAATCTCCCTCGGATTCTTTAAGTTATATGCCTTGGGAGTCATCATCATCAATATCATCCACCTCGAATTTCCAACAGTGGACAACCTCTTTCAACTTTTCCACTAGTTGATGGTACAACCATACCACCTTTGGCATGGCATCCTTTGGTTGACGATGAAGTATAAAATTCTTGATCCAGAGAAGTGCCTCTCTTTGAGTCGGATCCTCTACGGTAAAGCAGAATGTGGAGAAAAAGTGTGTGCTTACCTAGACCTAGTCTATTGTTTGTCTATGGATTTCCTCCTATATATACCAGCTCTTAGGAACCATATCCATGGAATGAACGAATCGATGGACCCATTAGATGTAAGGAATATTCTTGGTAGTCCATTTCCTCTCACAGTAGTGAATGTGCTCCTAAGGATCTTCAGTTCCCTTATACCAATTAGCTAACTCGAAACCATAGATTGGTTGGAACCAGACTTTGATTAGTTCAACCACCTACACCTAGTCTTGTATGGTCACACAATTTGTTTCCCACCAACGTGCACGTGTTTCTCGTACCACCATGTCCATGGCTTGAACCTGTCGATTTTTCGAAATGGTCTTCTCCATCTGTATTAAGAAGGATTCCACCAACCCTATCCCATCAAATCGGAGTGCATCACATAGCTCAGAGCCAATCCAACATATTGATTTAGTTATTCTCGCATGTCTTTGGGTAGAGACCTCATAGATATTATGTTTCCACCTCTCCATGGTGTCATCTAAATCAGTGTCATATAACTTCATGCTCCTCCAAATCAGTTCTCCATTGACTAAGGTATTGACATAATCTTCTATGCACCTGATGATCTTGTAGATATTCTCAATAACTAAGCTTTGTGCATCCTCATGTACCAACTCATTGTACTTTTCCCCTTCATTAGGATCCAAAGGTTCGATCACGCATAGGGATTCAGTGTTAAATGACATATGTTTCTTTTTTAGATTGAACACAACATTATTATCAAAGGCCCAATCAATTCCAAGTAGGGTGGGATAGGGATCATAATCATCCATAATCTCTATCACTTCAAAATAATCCTTCATCTTCACCCCTTCTATGTTTACTTCAACTTGCTCCAATCACCCTATAGGGTAGATCTTGTACTGATTTTCCAACCACAATTGAATGGGAGACCAAACCAAGTTTTGTTTACCCATTAACTCCCATGATTTTTTTGGTAGGATGTTCACGTCGGAACATAGATCCAACATGACCCCATCCATTTCATAACTACCAAGTTCAGTTGTCATATTGAACTCTATTCATGTGCTCTTCTTCTTACTGACCTAGCATAGATCCCTTTCTAGTAGGGGGGGCTAAGATAACTCTCTTTTTCCCTTCTTCCCCCATGCAGGTTGCTAACATATGCATCAAGTTTCTTGCAACGTCAGGATTGCTTAACAATCTTAAACGACGTCGCAATAAGTTACTTACTTGGTCATCAGTATTTGTTTGTCGACCCAAGTCGTGCAATGCGCTTCAAATTCTCATGTACATGTTCCTTGGTTTCCCTTTGTTAAATGTGTCACAACTCCTCTTATCTACACACCTCTTCCAAGGACTTATGCATTGTGCATTATATTTATTCACACATGCAAGCTTCTTCTAATGACCTTCGTGTGGCATGTCGCAATTATTCACGGGTGGGAGCCTCTTCAAGTGACCTATGCGTTACTCGTTGTACTTCCTCATGGATCTGAACCTCCTCAAGTAACTTCTATGTCATGGGTTGCAACTCTTCTCGTGCTCTTTCTTCCTATATGGCTCTTTGCACGTCGTGTAGAAACTTCTTCTACTAAGCAACATCAAACTTAGGAGGGGGTTTCACTGCCTTTCTTATCCTCCCCTCCAACCTTTTACCTGAGCTTTCAACATGCTCAAAGTCCATTCCCATATTTTCTATACCTCGGGTTATCACTCGTACATCAACTTCATCATCCTTTTTTTGATTACCATGTAACTCTGCAGTCACCGTGTTTCAATGTTCCTTATTCTCTTCCCACTTCTTTAGTAATTCAATACAATCTTCTATAACATGCTTGGGGATATAGCAGTACCCACAAAGAGCATGAAGTTTGGTACAAAATATTGACACATGGCTTATTTCTCCATAGTTAAAACAATTGGGGGGTCTACCTACCCCTCCTCCATATCCCCATCCATGAATACATCCATATCTACTTCTGGGACCTCATTGATATCCACCTCTCTCAGCATCACCACGATCACCACCCTTTTATTCCTCTTGAACCCAGAATACATCGTGGGTATGGCCTTGCATCAGCTGGAGTGACCAAAAATTGTTCACATCATGTCCCATGGACTTGTAGAATTCACAGAATGGAGTATGATGTGTCTTTTGATATTTTTCCAATGTGGGGTAGTGGGGTGGTATATGGTCCCACTTCCTGCAAATTTTGCACCACTCTTCCTGAGGTCCAACCAAAAATGGACTTAGCACACCTGTTGCTATATATTTTCCCAATGTAGGACATTCATCTCTGCGATGCCCCTCTGACCTACACATTGTGCACCATATGTGCCTACGCACGAATTTTGTATTTTCCATATCTTGCAACCAAATCATCATGGTGTTTCTCCTCCTTCTGTTGTAGCCTCCAAGCACATCGTAATTTCCATTGCTTATGCCTAAGTAGTCACCTTTTGTTGGGTAAGCAGGAATCAGATATGAGGAAGCAAACCTTCAATGAACCATTCGCTATGATGCACATCCTCGATCTCGAACATCAACCTATCCAACAAAATATTTATTCGTCGGTAATAATCCCACACAGTTTCTCCTGGTTTTTTCTTAATCTCCTCAATCTCTGTGATGCATTGAGACTCTAACTTAGGATTTTGAAATTCCTTAAGAAAATCTCTCTTGATCTCTGTCAAGGACCTCATCTATCCCATTGGTGTAGTGGCCTTGTACTTCATATACCACATTAGGGACATGTCCTTGAACGTGGTATCCAACTGCGCAATCTTTGATGCCTCTTCTTTGATCCTCTTCATAGATCATATCACCTCACAGGTGAACAAATGTTTCTCTGCATCATCTCTACCAGTTCCATAGAACACGAGTAACCTCAGGGTATTATCTTAATTTTCCATCCTTAATCTCGAATTATGTCCTCTGAACTGACTGTGGCATGTCTGGGATCTTTGTATTGATACTCTTCCTAGAGATGTAGCACCGAATTCATCTTCTTCTTCACTCATCACTTCTCTCCTTTATTCTCCTACTCTTTCTTCTAATCCAATCGCCTAGTTGTCTATTTTTCTTTCTTATGGGCTACAAATGCGTAAGGGGATAGTTTCAAAGGAGGGGTAACTCCATATTATTCTAACATTTCTTGTGAGGGAACCCAGAGAGTTTCCTACCGATAGTCGCACAAGACCATCCACTATTGCTAAATCTTCTCCCCCACCACTAGGGGATCCTCCATCTTCCACTCCTACTTCTATGCCTTTTCTCTATACATTATCTTCCTCCAAAGTGTGGCACTCATCAATAGCCAAGGGGTTCAGACCTTGTCTTATGTGCCCATACTACCACTACTATCGATATCTTCATTGGATACCCTAGTCTTAATGTCGACCTCTTCGCAGACCTATCCTCATCTGTGCTCCTTTCTTGCACAACACACTCTTCTGCACTTTCTCTTGGTTTAGTCTCCTTCCTCTTCATTCTAGGCTTGACCCCTCGTCACACACCCATTGGTATCTTCCTTCTACTTCTTTTTTCCACTCTCCTCCTTGACTCAACTCTTCTTTCATATATTTCGACTCTCTCTCTCTCCTTTTCTCCTATGGGTCCATCCTACTCATCCCCTCATTTTAACAACTTATGGATCCTCCTCAATGGTTCCATCTCCTATTTTACCTTTCTCTTATATTTTCACCCCCACTAGCACTAGGGGAGTGTATTCAACCATCCTATCAGGATCCATGCACATAAACCTTTTCTCCATGAACAACATTTTTATCAAGAGTGGGATTTCTTCTAACAACCTTCTCCAAGGACCTTCCATGAGATTTCTTTCAACCTCGATGAAAAAATTAGTGTACTCAACAACAAACTCAATGATATACCCTTCCTTCACCTGATAAAACCAAAAATTGATGGCTTGAATCCACTTGTTATCCAATGCCTTCATCATATCGATCAGGACTTGATCCCAAACCAATGGTTTTTGTGGCCTCAAAGCAATATTAGTAGTAGTCTATCTCTTCAACCATTTGTACAATAGATAGGGAAATTCAATAATGAAAATTTCATGCATATCATAGTAAAAATAATTTTCCTTCCATCACTTTACATTGGTATTTAGACCTTGAGTTTCCCATCATGCAAACTCATATTCTTTTGCAGTCAACCAATCTTGAGTTTCTTCCCGAGATGGATATGACCTCATTCTTTTCCTTCATCATTCAATACAAAACCTTCAAGTATCGAACCATTTTTTGGTTCATTCATGCTTGTGCGCATCCTTCTTAACGTTGGGGGGTTGAGAACCCATAGTTTTTCCAAATTTTACTAACAAAACCCCCAAGGCATCAGTAAATCAATCCTTAGCTAAAGAATGAATAAGGTCTCACCTGGGATGCCATGAGGATCACAGAGTCCATTTTCTCGTGTTAGTGATGAAGGACTAATTACATAGAAATACATCAGGGTCGGGATTAATATATTCCATTGCAACCTACTTAACAACTAACAATATACAAAAACAACACAAACATTCAATTGACACATGATCAACACACCGTAATACTATAATCACTTCAACTTTATTATCTTCTCTTAACCATCACATACATACATTAATAAACTCATCAATTTACAACAACAAAGCCTTTCTCTCTTATACATTTTCACAACATTACATTACATAGCGTCATGCGCTTCCCTTCAAACTCTATAGATATGATAGAATCAGACTTACAATCAGAGACATTAAAAACATAGGCTCATAGCAAGAGCAAGGTCATTGACTAACAACAATAACAACAATACCCACAATTATCAACCAAAAACCAACTGAATAACTCTCTTTCGGTTTTCATTGCTCCCTTTTATATGCTTCACAACTCTCATGCTCTGTAACTTTCATTTCTACCCCACTCACTCCTTTGACTGCCAATCATTCATGCTTCTGTCACTTGCATGAATTCCATTTAGCCTTTTTGGAATCATGGAAATATCAGCTACCTTTCTAGCTCATCTTCTTACTACTCCACGCTCCCTTTTACTGCCTGTAGTAATCATTTGGGGAGATTTCTTAAAGATTTTTTTTCTTTATTCTAGTGTGCATGCAGTGTCTTCTTTATTTCAGGTTCACATCACAAATCTTGGACTGACGTGCTTTGGCAGAACTTGAATTGAAGTGCATTAACAAAACTTGATCTGACGTGCACGCTTCCTGTCACCCCTTGCGCAGTTGCTTGAGCATGCACAAAACTGGAATCGACACACACAACTTCATCTATGTGTGCATGATATTTTCCCAAAATTTTTTGTGCCAACAGGATCTGACAAGGTTATCCCTTGCTATCCCCTTTTATATACATCCTTTTGGTAGAAGTCCTGAGACAAAGCATCAAATAAGCACCAATGATTGGTTCTCTCAATGGGATAACTCTAAACCATCATGTTAACCCTTTTCCCCATCTTCAATTCGTGGACAACAACCTTCTAATGGGTGAAACAACATATCAAGAATCCAACTCCTTCAAAGGAATACTTGACAAATTCTTTCTTGCCTCGAGAGCTCATGTAAATAAAGGTAAATATTTCATATATTTTTTCAACACCCCTCTAAACATCCAATGTAGTATTTCCAAATCATGGGTTTTCAGCAAGGAAATCTACCCTCAAAATATTTGGGGGCTCCTCTCCTTTCCAATGATCTCAAAAAATCCTCTTATGAAGAACTCCTCACTAAATTGCAAAGCTAGAATTTTTTTTTCCTCTCACTTCTTAGCAAAATCCTCCTTACCAAATCTGTACTACAATTCATGCCTCTTTATCTGTTTTCCATGCTTATAAATCCTTCCAAAATCATGAAGCAACTTTAGAAATTATATAGATCCTTTCTATGGGGTGACCCAAGTAGGGAAATAAATTGGGTGCACATGGATTTGGAAAAGGTACATCTCCCTAAATGGACAAGAGGACTATGTATCAAATATATTTTCATCATAATCAAAGTACTCCCAGCTAGGACATGGTAGAGATGGATTAAATGAAAAAAATGAATTGGTGAGAAAGATATCTAGGTAATGTTGACGAATAAAGCCTAATTTGAATAGATGGATCTTGTACAGGATCCCTCATTTGAAATAATGCAAGGATCAACAAGCATATGGTATAGAAACACTATTTATGGGAATTCAAGAACATCTCTAAAACCCTCTTCTAGGATGTTTCATGGAAACAAAGAAACATTTTAGCATGTAATGCCACCTTAATGGAAGAAAAAAATTCCTACATAATTGGGGCTAGATTTTAGCTAGCTACTATCGAAAGGTACATGAAAAAAATCCTCTTAATTCCTTCAAACCTTGGATCTCAAGATTGGAATGGCCTACAAAAGTGGATGAACATCCACAAAACCTTCTTGATAACCTTTTATTCCCTAGAAGAATCAGTATACATCCATAGAAAGACATCATTAGATGGGGTACTCAAGGATCTAGGAACTACAACATGAAAGAGACTTACGCACTAGAAACAAAATTTAGTAGCTTGGAAAAGGGAAAAAAAACTGGCATTGGATCTAGAACTAGGAGCATTGGCCAAAATTTTCTACATTTATTTGGCTTTGAGGGTCCATCATTATGTCACATGTGTAGTATGGTAGAGGAAAGAATTGAACACATTTTAAATGGACTCCCAGAGGAAATATTATTGTGGGATCATGAATTTGAATTGTTTAGACATGCAGATAGAATACAAAAAAATATTCTTAGATCCCTAAAATACTAGAAAATAATTCTCTATGAAAATGTCATTCTCAATAAAGAATGGATTCTCTTCCTAGGTTTCATATTGTGGACGATATGGAAGGAACATAACAATCATATCTTCAAAAGAAATAGTAGGGATAGAGAGGTTCTATGGGGAACAATCAAAATGAGTATCCAAGAAAGAATCAAAAGTATCCCCTAGCCTAGAGAATCTATACAACCCAAAGACATTGAAAACAAATTGAATATTGGGAACTCCGACAAGAGTTCTCAGTTTCACCCAACCACATCACCAATTCCAAATCCCCTCCTCTAGAATCATGGAGTCCACCACCTCCACATTTTGTCAAAATCAACTTCAATGGGGCATAAAAAGGTATTATGGGTCCCTTAAGGGTAGTTGGAGTGTTCAAGAATAATAAATAAAACATTCTATGCATTTATTCTACGACTTGGGTGACTTGACAAACAACGAAGTTGAACTAATGGCTATGGTAAGTGGCTTGAAAATTGCTATTGATTTGAGTTTCTACAATGTAGTGTTGGAGGGAGAATCCCAAATAATTATCCAAGCACTGGCCAAAGTACTTAATGATATTTAAACTACCGTGGATATTCCACTGGATAGTTCATCACATCAGATCTAATAAAATACTCAAATATTTACTGTGAAGGTTAATTTCTTTTAGATCTCAAATTATTTAATTATTATTTTTTTATTAAAATGTATGAAATATACTAAATACAAAAAATAGTGAACAAAAAAAAATACTCACACACACCATCACAAATAAACATAAGATATAAACTGGAAAACCCAATAGGAGAGAAAACCCAACTAGAAGGTGAGGTTGCTATGCTCTCTTTTCTTCAAATGCAAGTACAAAGAAAGAGGAACTCTATATGGAGTTTCCTTTGACATTGTGTCCTATATGGATACTACATAATATTACCTCCTCTATTATGCTCAAAAAATACCACTCTCAGCTATTATTCTCAACTATTGATCAAGATACAATGCAAAAGAATGGAACCCCTTCTCCTCCTAGCAGCTCGATATTTAAATATCCCAATAGTTGTCTAGGGTTAGGGTATTGAATTCCTCAACCCTCAATTAGTGATCAGGTTTGTACCTCCTAGAATGTTCTAGAAAATCCACTATGTGGCTATCCCCACACATTTAAGTAATGGGGGCTAACATCGCACCATGGTGATAAATACTGTAGGTCAAATTGTGGGAAGCATAACTTTCACATACAAACTCTGATGGAGGCGATTCTTGCACCATTGGAAAGATATCAGTGTGTAGAATATATTTGTTTTCTCTGTAGTTAGGTTTGGACCATAAAAAAGTGTCATTTGATGCCTCAAAATGGATCCGAAAGATTTTAGATGGTTTTTTGGACCCAAATTTCCAAATTAGGATTAGTCGCTAAAATGGATCTGCCAGTTGATTCCTCCAATTTTTTTCACCCATAAAGCATCGAGATAGATAAAACATAATATAATTATCCAATATGGATCACACCTCCCCATTTAGGGAGGCTTTTGGTCCCCAAAATATTTACTAAATGAGGTGAGGAAATTTGTACTCTACCTTTTTCCCTGGAGTACCAGTTTGTTTTGCTTGGAAGCTTTCCTTTCAACCCAATCTACCATAGGTCATGTTGCCCCTATCTTATAGTTCTGGATTGTTTTTGAAAAAAAAGTGTTCTCTACCAACTTTTTATGAGCATCTAGTGCTAAGTCCTCTATGGAAGGTAGGATCCACTCCTCCTCTCGATCCAACATGGAAGGATCGTAGAGTTTGAGAGTATCCATATTCACTACTGAGTAAATGTGCATGTATGGGGGTAGACTAAGTTTGTAGGCATTATCTACCACCTTCTCCAATATCTCAAAAGGTCCATACCATAGAGCCTTGATATTATTACTAGGACCATGTAGTATTTCCTTGTTCATTTGTAACCAAACTCTATCTCCCACTTTGAATGACTTCTCAGTTCTGTTTTGATCATGTATGGCCTTKTATTTTTCCTATGACTTATTCAKTGTCTYATGTACTCACAAATTAATTTACCTAATCTTCTAAAAAAAAATTATGCTCTCAATGCATCTCATATGAGGTCCTCCCTCACTCCTCCTTGATGTCCATATACAACATCCAAGGGTGAAGGTGTCAAATATCCAAATCAAGTTTCAAAAGGTGACTTACCAATAGAAGTGTGGACTGTTATATTATAAGAGTGTTGTATGTAGATCATATTTTCATCCCAGGTCTTCAGATGCTTTTGATTATAACCCCTCAAAAGTTGCACCAAAGTCCTATTGACTACTTATGTTTTCCCATCTGTCTGTGGATGGAATGTTGTGTATCTCTTCAACTTAGTGTCCATCTTCTCCTACAATATAGTCCAAAATGTACTAAGAAATATAGTATCCCTGTTTGAGATGATGCTCCTTGGTATCCCAAAGTGCACCCAGACCTATTCAAATAACATGTTTGCTACTTCTTGTCCATTGATGGTCTTTTTACAAGGCATGAGAATGCACATATTGATAAACATATCAATTACCACAAATAGATATAGATACAAAATAGATATCAACTACCACATGTTGTAGATATCTTCAACTTAGTGTCCATATTCTCCCACAATATAGTCCAAAATGTAATGAGAAATATGGTATCCTTGTTTGAGATGATGCTCCTTGGTATCCCAAAGTGCACCAAAACCTATTAAAATAACATGTTTGCTACTTCTTTTCCTTTGGTGTTCTTTTTACAATGCATGAGAATGCACATCTTGCTAAACATATCAACTACCATGAATAGATAATCATGTCCCTTCTTGGTTGTTGGTAAAGCTCCCACAAAATTCATGGAAATGATTTATGAAGGTTGAGTGGGTACATGTAAGGGATGGTAGAGACTTTTATTCCTATCACTAGGCTGGTTGGTACAATAAAGTATGCATCCTATAATATACCATGCTACATCTTCTGGCATTTTGGGCTAGTACACATACCTCTGTAAATTAACAATTGTCTTCCCAACACCAAAATGTCCTACAATCTTGGAGGTGTGAGCCTCCTTGATAAGATGAATTCATTCACCTTTAGGGACAGAAAGATTTTCGAGCTTGTAAAACCATTTTGGAAATGATAATCAACATTGCATTCACCTTTGTCTATATGAGTTTGTCCCTATAGTTGTTGAAACACCTCCTTGAAGTCCTCATCTTCTACATATCCTTCTTTGTATGCATCATGGGTAAAAGGATCCATGTGCATAAAAGTTCCTAAAGCTATAATCTTGAATGCGGGTGGCCTTGAAAGCATGTATTCCAACTTGTTTGTGCTATCGTTCTTATACTTGATGACTAGATGAAATTGTTGTAAAAACCCCATCCACTTGTAATTCATGGTTTTTTGTAGCTTACTTTAGACCTGCAAATATTGTAGCAACCAATGATCTATGTGGATGATGGTCTCCTTTACCATTAGATAGTACTTCCACTTCTTTACAATGTCTTGAACCATGGCATAGAGTTCATTTTCATAGGTAGGGTAGTTGAGAACTTCCCCATGAAATATTTCATAATGATAGCATACAAGCCTTCGTCCTTGCATCAAAATTGATCCCATGGAATACCCACTTGCATTTGTCTCCACTTTGAAAGGATTTTGCAAGTTTTGTAATGCGAGAAACAGTGCTTGAATGATCTTTCTTTTCTATTCATTGAAATTGTTCTACTGATTTTCCCCCCAATGGAAACTCTTACCACTCATTGTTATGGTGTGGAGTGGTGAAACTACCGCTGAAAATGAAGCTATGAACTTCCATAAGTACTGTGCTTCCCAAAAACAAATCCAAACTTCAGTGGCATTTGTAGGAACTGGCCATTTCATGATGGCCTCCATCTTTCTGGGATGTATTTTGAGCTCCGCTCCACCAATCACATACCCCAAATACACCAAATATTGTTGAGCAAACTCACATTTCTTGAGGTTAGCCAGTAGTTGGTGCTTCTTTAGAGTTTCTAACACATGCATGTGATGTGATATTTGATCTTAACAAGTAGCACTATAAACTAGTGTATTATCTAAATAGACTATGATAAATGAATCCATATGTGGACGTAATACATCATTCATTAGTCTCATAAACGTAGGTGGTGCATTACATAAACCAAATGGCATGACCAACCATTCATACAAACCTTTCCTTGTCTTGAAGGTGGTCTTCCAGGTGTCTTCTTCCTTGACATGTACCTAGTGGTATCCCTATTTGAGATCCAACTTGGTGAAATATTTTGTGTGTTGCAGTTGATCTAATATATCATCAATCATGGGGAGAGGGTATTGATTTTTGAGTGTAATCGTGTTCAATGATATATAATTGATGCATATTTTCCAAGTCCCTTCCTTCTTTGGTACAATTATGATAGGTGACCCACAAGGTAAGATGCTTGGTCAAATCACACCCAACTCCAATAACCCCTACAATTACTTATTTACTTCATTTTCTTCCAGAATAGAATAGCTATACAACCCAATGTTCGATAATGAGGAGTCTGGAAATGATTGCATTTTTTGCTCCACTTCCCTCTTAGGTGGTATCCCTTTAGGATCTTAGAACACTTCTTTTTATTCCTATAGAAAATCCTCCAACTGATGTTTATGTTATTTAGTGCACCCCTCCAAGGATGCCTTTACTCTGATTGATTCATCATCATACTGCTTTTCTCTTAAGAAAAGTAAAACATATTTCTTACTAGAACTAATCAACTTCTTGACTTGGTTGACAGTTACCAGTGAGATATTTGACTTTAATTTATGTGCATTGATGATGTAGGACTTCCCATCCTTGATTAGTTGGTACAGGTTGGCTCTTCGCATGAATATTTCATCCCTCATATACATGTAGTGGCTTCCAAACACTACTCCATATATGTCAAGAGTTACCACGTCCAGTTCCACTTCATCAATAAATTCATCACTTACAACAAATTTAATCTTACACTGTTTGTTTACCTTGATCTCTACATCCTTGTTTACCCATCCCAATGGATATGGTCTAGAATGTTCATGAACCTCCAATCCAATCTTTCTAACTAGATATGTTGCTAAGATATTATCCTATGAACTGGAGTCGAACAAAGAATCTATCTTGGTCTTCTTGACCTGAATCTTAACATGGAAGAGTTTGTTCATACCCTTCTCTTCCTGGTGTTGAAGGATACTAAGATTCAATTCCTTCTATACTGATGTGCAAAAAATATTCTCATCCACATCGGAGTTGCTTTCAACCTAATTACTTGAATTTGTGGCTAGAAGATTCGTTTTCTTCACATCCTTCTTACAATTCTTCGATTTCAACTTTGGATGTAGTTTCCAACACTTTTCCTCAGTGCGCCCATCAATATTGCAATGATTAAAATGGTTGCTAGGATCCTTGCATTGATGTGTAGTGGTTTTCATCTTCTCATATTTTCCCCCTTTCCACTTCTTCTTCCCCTCCTTGGAAGCTTCCTGGTGCTCTTTCTGCTTGGAACTGCTTGGATGCCCTTTCTTGTGGCTTATGTTTTCCAAATGTTGTGCCTGTATATATGTCACATCCACTATTCTTAGCTTGGAAAGCTTCACTTGATTTCATAGATGGCTATGTAGACCCCTCAAATACACTATGCCCTTACTTTTTCCTAAAGTAGTGTCATTAGATCCATTGGTCCTCTACATACCCGATAAGGTAGAATTGAGACTTGATGAGGGTTTTGAAGTCCTCCCACCTAGTTACTGGAGGATCACACTCTAAACTAAGTGTTTATGTATGGCTTTCCCGCTAGGTTAAACCATGGCCCTCTAACTTTAGTATGGAAAATGATATCTTTTGTTCTTCATCTATATAGTGAACGGTGAAATAAACTTCTAGTTGCTACAACCAATGATTCATTTTTATTTCATCGATCTCACCTTGGTAGGGATTTATGTCCACTTTTGCTTCCATCTTGAATAAATAATGTGAAGGGTTTATGGTACTGGAACTCAACTGCTCTTTCTTTGGTTCTTTTCGTGACTCCTTTTCTAGGTCTTCGTTGTCCCTTGGTTTCCCATCTGATCCAATTTTTGAGTTTGAGCCTCCAACTTCTCCAATCAGTCTGAGCTTGCTTGCCAGAGCCGGACATATTGTGAGATATGTCAGTGACTTGCTCTTCCCGTCTCACAAATATCTCATGTACTCGATCTTGAGGGTTGTTATTAATATAATCGTCGACCATGGCTAGAGTTCTGCACCTTTCCACTACACAGTTGGTCACAATAGATATAATAAAATATTGAAATCTTTATTGTGAAGGTTATTTTCCTTTAGATCTCATATTCTTTAATTACTATTTTTTTTCCTTAAAATGTATGAAATAGATGAAATACGAAAAATAGAGAACATAAACAAACACTTACACACACCGTCCACAAATAAACACAAGATATAACTTAGAAAACTCAATACGAGAGAAAACTCAACTAAAAGGTGAGGCTTCTTTGCTCTCTTTTCTTCAAATGCAAGTACAAAGAAAGAGACACTCTCTATGGAATTTCCTTTAACATTGTGACATGTATGGATACTACATAATCTCCCCTCCTCTGTTATGCTCACAAAATACCACGCGTAGCTACTATGCTCAATTATGGAACAAGATACAATGCAAAATAATGAAACCCCTTTTCCTCCTAGTGGCTTGATATTTAACATGACCCAATAGTCGTCTAGGATTAGTGTATTGACTTCCTCAACCTTCAATTAGTGATCAGGTTCAAACCTTCTAAAATGTTCTAAAAAATCCAATACATGGCTAACCCCACACATTTAAGTAATGGAAGTTCTAATATATTTGTAATGAATAATACTAACAATGTCATATGTTAAGAAAATAGAAATAGAAATATATTTTTATATATGAAAATAGAAAAGAGAAATTTGATATATAGATAATATAAAAAATATTATATAAAAACATAAAAAGAAAAATATGTCAAATTTAGACATAATTTTACATATCAAATTTCATAAGTTATATAATAAATATGAAATTTATACAAAATTATTATTGTAATGAAAATATAAATATTTTAACAATAATTAAAATTGTGATTTTACATATTCAAATTTTATAATATAAGTTGTAAATTTTAAATTTTATAAAATTAATTAAAATTATAATTAGGAGAAATCTATCTTTAATAAAAAAAAAATTACATTTTAAACTGTAAATATTTAATAAATTAAAAAATAAAATAGATTTATATTACTAACTAAACTACTATAAAATTTAAAAAATTAAAAATCAATTTTTCATAATAAATTCTTAACCTATATTATATGCATTTATACTACTTGAGCATAATGTGGATGCCACATGATACAATAAAAGTGAAAAAAGGGCCATTCTATGTTATCGTCTACATGGATTTTGTATGAATCCGTGGTATAAAGGGATTCAACGGTCCATGAAGCAGCAAATATGTATGGCTTTTAATGACGTCAACAAAGAGGTAGGAGTCCGAGTAAAGGGAATATGGTTTATGAAGAATATTATTTTAAATTTCATTTTTTTCTTTTAAATTTGTTAAATTTATTAACAAATTTGAAAACAATGAATTTATTTTTTTCAAAAATTATATTTGTAAAGTTGTAATTTTTTTTAATTATAATTTTGGATTATAATAAATTATAAGTTTAAATATTTTATTTTTTGGATTTTTTTTATTATCATAAACTATGAAATTGTTAGTGAAATTGTAATTTTGTATTGTTTAAATTGTATTTTTGAATGTTTAAATAAATTCAAGGTTTTGAAAAAACTCTATTGCACTTTTTCCAACAGAAAATTATTCATTATAATATATCACCAGAACCAACACAGAGGATGATTGAAGTATGGAAAAAAATAAACATCAAAGTCCCATATACTATCCTCACATGATCATCCAAAATTAGTGAAACCATAATCAACATCTATCTCTAATGTTTTTGGTAGATATTTGCAATAATTCTATACAATCTCAACAAATGATATTTACAATTTCAGTGATTCTTTTAAATTTTTTGGTAGATTTTGAACAAAACTTGTTGAAAAAATATACACTAAAAAAATTCAAAAAGAAGAATTTTCAAACTAGTGTTATAATAAGAGATTTCAATCCACTCAAAGGGTGAAAATCACAATTCCAACAATACATTATATGTTTTCAACTGTTTTCAATTTGTCAAATTTTGAGGCCTTCCCCGGAAATGTTGTGATATGAGTTCCTTGTATACAACACCCTTTTGATAGAGTTGGAACTTGGGATATTAAATAGGAATAATCATATATTTAGAAAAGAAATAGTTGATTTGATTTATTGAAACATCGAGGGGGGATTTTCTCATAATTTTATTGAAACTTTTTCAATTTAAGTATATATTTAAGTCATAAGAATCCAACAAATTTAGTGAAACAAAGTTATTGTTTGGAAATTCAATAACTTTAATGTCATGGTATTAATCCTACTTTATATTTAGCAGTGGTCTTCATAGAGAAATCATAATTGATTTGGGAAAAATGAAAAACAATAATAATAAATGTCCATGTTGATTAATTCAATGGGAGAAATGGGATAATTTTTATTATAATTTTATTGTAACTTGGTTAGTGCATACCAATTCACCTTTATAATCATAATTGATCTGGGAAAAATGAAAAACAATAATAATAAATGTCCATATTAATTAATTAAATGGGAGAAATGGGATAATTTTTGTTATAATTCTATTGTAACTTGCTTAGTGCATACCAATTCACCTCTACTTCATGGTGTTTATCAACCGATAATAAAAGGATTAATAATAATATGAATGAAAGAGAAATGGGTATCTTCACTAAGATGAAGCAAGTGGTGATGTTTCGATACTTTTTTGAAAATTAACTAAATAGTGTCAATTCACTTTTACAAAACAAATTTATGTCCTACAAAAAGGTGTTATGTCAATAAAAGACAAGAGCGGCTTTCACAACTATCTAAGCTTGATCATAAGAAGTTTTTGAGGCAAATTCTAATCCACAATAATGAAGAAAATAATATGATTCCCTTAAGGGACTAGAATTCCTACCTTAAAAGTATTTACGAGTTCCCTAATGCCATGGACACCATTCCTATTGTCCCTACATAGGATGAAGTTTTTTCTTTGGATGACATAGAGTTCGAGGTTAAGTTGCTTGCAAATGGGAAAGCTAAGGACATTGAAGGCTACCAAGTTGAAGTTTTTAAAATTGAAGGGCCTATCCTCATCCCTCACATACACAAGATCTTCAATTTAATAGTTAGGTAGGGCTTCCCTAAACAAACCCTGGATGCAAAGCCTCATTGTTCCTATTTTTTAAAATGGGGATAGAAACATTCCCTCTAATTATAGGACCATTATGATTAGCCTGATTTTAGCTAAGCTATACAAAATTATTTTGGAAAAGAAGATTAGCCCATGGCTAGAAAGTCACGGTAAAGAGCTGAAGGCCAGGCCGGATTTAGGAGATATCATTCGACTGTATACCATCTTGTTACCTTTAGGATCATTGCAGAGGAGTTCTGCAATACTAAAACCAATCTTTTTTGTTGTTTTGTTGACTTTAGAAAATCTTTTGACACAGTTCCTAGGAAAAACCTTTGGGATAGGTTGGAAGAGATAAAGGTGCCTTTCAAGTCGAGGGTTGTTGTAATAAGGTTGTATGAGAACGCTATTTCCAAGTTTAAGAACACTGAGGGTTGGTTGAAAGAAATTAACTACAATATTGGATTCAAGCAAGGTTGTCCCTTGTCCCCTACCCTTTTTGGCATTTACATTGACAAGCTAGAATATTGTTTGGAAGAAGCAGGTTGTGTCAGCCCTACTCTCGTTGGTATAGTCATGAATTCTACTTTATGCTGACGATATCGTTCTTATGGAAAGGAGTCCCCACGATCTTGGAAAGCAACTAAGAATCCTCAAGGATTTCTCATGGGGGCGTCACCTTGTTGACCAATATCTTATCACGTTCATTCATAAAGGGGTTTTTTAAGTTCTAAAAAATAAAATGAATATATTGTAGGTATTGGGGGGGGGATGTGGGGTATCAAGGGGTTTATAGGTATTTGTGGGTATAAAAGGGTATCTAGTGAAAATAGGGGCTTATTTTATTGCAAAGATGTATTGGGAGGGGGGTTCAACAAAAGGATTTTGGGAAATATTTACCAATATCTAGTGAAATTAGAAGTATTATTTAATATCCCATGAACAAAGGTGTTATGTCACAGTTTCACAGAGTGAATACCTCGTGGGATTTTTGATCCAATATGGGTATGACTGTTAATACTAACAAGACTAAAGTCATGATCATTAAATCCAATAACATCACTTATGATACCTTCGTATAAGACACCAACAACTTGGAGGGAGTAACTTCATACAAATATCTTGGAATCGATATTAACCACAAGCTCAATTGGATTATAGCATTGAGAAAAGGATAATTGGAGGATGCAAAGCTTGTTATGGGCTTGAAAACAATTGTAAATCAATTAATCTTTGGGCATGGGATACTAAGAAACTCCTCTTTGAGACTCTAGTTACACATGTTATTGATCTGATTTGGATCCTCTCCAAACTTTCTAATAAGCACTTAGTTTCTTACCCTTTTGTAAATTTTGTAAACATGTCATTTTTATTTTATTTTGTCTTTTTGGAAAAAATTGGAAGTGGAAACAAACCATTATGATGGTTGGTCTTCCAAATGTATCCCATTAAAAAAATGAAGGTTTTAGCGAAGAAGACATCAATAGGGAGATGCAAGGAGAGATGGGGAATGACAATAGCATAAATTAGAGCTTGAAGAAGGAAACCTGCTTGAAGTTGGGTGGATGAAGGAGTTAATGTGCATGTTCATTCTAAGCGAAGGTGTCTCTCAGCCTTGGCCTCTACAATTTTGTAATGTCAGTGAGTAACAATACATGGAGTCGGCGTATCACTCACCCTTTTGTAATTTTTTCCCAAGCATAATAAAAATGCCATTTAAACGATGATATCTGAGAGTTAATTAATTATAATATTGGCTATCTTTATTATGTGTTACAATGATCTATTCATACTTTGTTGAAGTTTATTGTGAGCCTATAGCACCCATCCACATAATCTATTCCTTGTTGGGTGTTTAATTTTCATGTTGGTCAATTTCCTCTTATACTAGGCGTTTTAATGCACTGCGGGCTATTGAAAAAAATCTTACAAACATTTTTACACACCATTGGTGATCAAATTCACCCCTAGAACCTTTATCACAATTGTTGGTCACTGATTTTGACATGCAGAGGTTTTACCTTCATTATTGGTTGTTGAATCCACCCCTTATCTATTTTTTTTACCCACGGGTCGAACCTCTTTGACTTGGCTTCCCCTTTGATTGAATTTCCTTCCTCATTCAACCGAAATAAATCGTGAGGTCGACTCAACTTGGATAAAATTAGACTTGGTTAATTTTGACTTGGGTAAATTCGACATGGGAAAATCCGACTTGGGTAAATTCGACTTGGGAAAATCTAACTTCGGTAAATTCGACTTGGATAAATCTGACTTGGTCAACTTGCCTTACCTCTGACTCGATCGAGGTTTCATTTGGACAACCTAACTATCAAAGCATTCGATCGAGCTTTCATTTGGTCGACCCGACCATCAAAACATTTGATTGGTCATCCATCGACCCGACTCGAATAATGGGTGCTCGACAGATTTATTATTTGGTCGACCTGACTTGTAGATAGTCAAATTTTCCTTCTCTCAGTCGATTTGTCTGTCATTTTGATGACCCAACTCTTGGGAGGTCAACTAGTCCATATTTTGGTCGAAGTGGCTATTTACTAACATATTGCAGGGATTAAAACCATTCAAAGAATATTGAGATAGAAAGATGAATTTTATTCTGCAGAAGTATCTGTGTTGGTGAGATGGACAAGCCATAGGCCTACCATTTATGGATCATATGGTATCATAGAAGGTTTTCCAAGGACCTTGAAACTTTTTCCATGGGAAAATCTTTAAAAATAAAGAAGTTGGATGATTTGAGGGACTTCAATGGGGAATATCCAAGAAGAAAGTTGGTATTGGAGACAAAGAGAAGATGAGCTAGATAAAGAGCTTGCCAAGTGCTAGGACTCCTTCACCTCCATGAGGGAAAAATTAAACAAGAGTAGATTGCAGCTGTTGCATTTGGGGGAGAAATTTATTGAGCTGGATAAATGGCAAGAGGAGAGGTTCACCGAGCTCACTACTCACCTATACCATGACTTGGTAGCATAGGAAGAGACCTTGAATAAGTTGAAAGTAGTTGTCCAAGAGACCCAAAAAGACTCTTCCATTGCCACTGCCAAAGTTAGTACTATGGTAGAGGAAAACGTGGTAAACTCACCTTCCAATACTTTTGGTGACTTTGAGAAGCACACTAGAGGCATTAGTTCCAATATCATGAGTCAAATGGGCTATAATGGCCATGGTCTAGGAAAGAATGGTCAAGAGATTTTGATTCCCATTGTAGCTCGACAGAGGCCCAAGCATGAAGGCCTATGATTCAATGGATAAGAAGCCAACACAAGTGCAACTCAAACCACTTTCGTTGAGGCAAGAAGAACCAGAAAAAAAGCCATGTGTAGAAAACCACTCAAGAATGATTGTATAATCTTGGAAGAGGGGAAAAAATAGATGATTCTACCATTCATATTCACTCCAATCCTTGGGGGACCAAGAAACCAAGCTAGAAATCATCATCACAAACCGATGAGGTATGACATAGTTTGTATGTTGCAAGAAAAGGGGTCATAAGGCTAGCGATCATTGGCACTCTTGAAGGCCAAGCATCCCATGCAGGAACTATTTCTAGTACTGTAGATTGACTAGACATTGGGAGGCCAAATGTTGGAGGTTTCACCTGGAACTTCAGCCCAAGAACCAAACAACCAAGAAGAAATCTTGGAGAGTTAAGGTCAAGGGGAAAGATGAGTTGTTGGAACACGTAGCCCAAGGATCAGTGGTATTCTAGTGACATATTTTAGCAGTGAATGCCATCCACAACCATGAGAAGAATAGCAGGGTTATGCCAAAGGCACCCCCTACTTAGATCTTATCTTCCATCTCGTAGTGGAGGCACTCTTTTGTGGAGTTTTGTCAGAGTCTGCTTGATGATTCAAGAATAAGATTGAAGGAGTTGAAGATTTTGGGGACCAAAATCTTGCAAATGGGGAGGTGTAATCCGAATTGGATCCTCTCCAAAACTTTCTAATAAGAAACTTAGTTGCTTACCCTTTTGTAATTTTGTAAACATGTCATTTTTATTTTATTTTGTCTTTTTGAAAAAAATTGGAAGTGGAAACGAACCATTGTTATGGTTGTCCTTCCAAAGGCATCCCATTAAAAAAACAAAGGTTGTAGCAAAAAATACCTCAATAGAGAGATTCAAGGAGAAACGGGGAACGACAGTAGCAGAAATTAGAGATCGAAGAAGGCAGTTTTCTTGAAGTTGGGTGGATGAAGGAGTTAATGTGCCTGTTCACTCTAGGAGAAGGTTTCTCTCAGCCTTGGTCTATGCAATTTTGTAATGTTAGTGAGTAATAATACACATAGTATGTGTATCGCTCACCCCTTTGTAATTTCTTCCGAGCATAATAAAAATCCCATTTAAACGATGATATCTGCGATTTAATGCATTATAATATTGGGTATCTTTGTTATGTGTTACAACGATCTATCCATACTTTGTTGAAGTGTATTGTGATCCTGTAGCACCCGTCCACATAATATATTCCTTTTTGGGTGTTTAATTTTCCTGTTGGTCGATTTCCTCTTTTCCCGGGCATTTTAATGCATCGTGGGATATTGAAAACATTCTTCTAAACATTTTTACACACCATTGGTGATCAAATTCACACCTAGAACCTTTCTCATAGTTGTTGGTCATTGATTCCAACATGCAAAGGGTTTCCCTTCATTATTGGTTGTTGAATCTGCCCCTTATCTATTTTTTTTAGCCACGGGTCAAACCTCTTCGACTTGGATTCCCCTTTGGTTGAGTTTCCTTCCTCATTCAACCAACAAACATCCTAAGTTCGACTCAAATTGGATAAAATTCAACTTGGGTAAATTTGACTTGGGAAAATACGACTTGAGTAAATTCGAATTGGGAAAATCTGACTTCGGTAAATTGGACTCGAGTAAATTCAACTTGGATCAATCAGACTTGGTCGAATTGCCTTACCTTTGACCCAATCAAGGTTTAATTTGGACAACCTGACTATCAAAGCATTCGATTGAGATTTCATTTGGTTGACCCAACCATCAAAACACTTGAACAGTCATCCATCGACCAACTCGACTAGTGGGTTCTCGATGGGTTTATTATTTGGTCTACCTCACTTGCAGATAGTCAAATTTTATTTCTCTCGGTTGAATTGTATGTCATTTCATCGACTTGACTCTTGGGAGGTCGACTGGTCCATATTTCGGTTGAAGTGGCTATTTACCAACAAATTGCAGGGATTACAACTAGTCAAAGAAGATTGAGATAGAAAGATGAACTTTATTCCGCAGAAGTATCTATGTTGGTGAAATGGACATGCCATAGGCTTATCATTTACAGATCATTTATTCTTTATGGATGTGAATTTTGGGGATGAAATACCTATTGAGAATCTTGGATAAATATAGAGAAAATCCAAAAGAATTTAATAACCTATAATCTCAAAATTAAAGGAAATACACCCTATCATATCCTATCATATCCTCCTCTTAGAGGTGATCCTTTCCCCCATTGAGAGCATGGTCATGACTAGATACCTAATGTATAAGAACAAGGTAAGAAACATGGAAGAAAAGAGGCTTCCTAAAATTGCTTCAAACTCTAGCGTAACCACCTTTGATGATCTGAATTTTAGGGGGTATATGGTTTAAATTTAGATGCAAAAGTCATAAAGCTACAAAGATAATATATTTCCCATGTGGATCAAGGAGATACCCACCTCCTCATTAATTAATTGGGCTAACTTGTTGCCCATATGGGTCAAAGAGAGTCCCACCTCCCCATTATTGTATTGAGTTTTATTTTCCACTACTCAGTTAGTTGGGTAGTTAGATCTATTATTATAATAATAGAGACTCATTTAATGAGCTCTTTCCATTATTGTGTTGGGTTTTATTTTCCACTACTTAGTTAGTTGGGTAGTTAGATCTATTATTATAATAATAGAGACTCATTTAATGAGCTCTTTTTGACTTTGTCTAATGGACCATTTTGTAGTGCTATATAAATGCCTAACAAGCCTTCTCATAATATCAAGTTACTCATTTTGGATTCTCTCATATTTTCTATTGTTCATTGTGAGATTAATTATCTCAGAATGATTTACTAGTAATTAGTTTTAGAGGTGTGGCTCCTCTTTGAGCCTTACCTCCCATGTACTTCATTTACATTTTTTTTTCCATGCATCTTTTCATGCAATATTGGCATATCTAAGTTCCTCCTCTCTCGACATTCAAGCCATCCAGATCTCAACCCCCGAGATCCAGATCAGTGGTATCAGAGCGGGTACACTCTCCATCAGAACAAGGGTTTGAAGCATGTTGCAGGTTCAAACATTTCCAGCAATCACCAACCTCCTTTTGGTACTATCGAAATCCATTTGTTAGTCCATACACTGTAAGCATCACAGTTGGTCCGCAAGCACTATAGGGATTTTTTTTTACCTTCGGATCTTCATTCACCATTACAAGGAGAACCATACATGGATTCACTACATCCATACATGGACTCACTACATCTATACATAGATACATTACATCCATTGGCCTGCAAAATTTTCAACAAATTTGTAGGGTGTACATGTTGCCCATAGAGGTTCCACAACCTCTACAACAACCCATGTTGCTCTATAAACCCTTGGAATCCTTTGTGTCCCTCTACACTTAGCTAACTTCAAAGAGGTGTTGCGACCTCTACACAACATTTTAGAGGCTCTACCATAGCTCATTGGAAATATCTCTTCAAGATATCAAAAGGGTATTTCACAGGATCTCATTTGGCTTCATGGTTTGATAGATATCATCGATTGGATCTCAACATGTATTTGATCCAAGGAGGTTGCATGTACCACCATATTCAACGGTATTTTTCTCCCTACTCAGGAAACTAAAGAAGGATTTCCACATATGGCTCGAAATATCTCTTCAATATCTCAAATGAGTATTTCATGGAATTTTATTTCATTGTCTGGTTTGTGAGATATTCTTGTTTGAAGCAACACATGTCTATAAACAGTGTGGCCGCACGCCCTTCAACTTTGGTTTGGTATTTATCACTCCACATGACACCTTTGAGAACTTATGTTATACCAATGGAAAGGTCTCTTTGTCAACTCAAATGGGTATTTTATGAAATTTCATTTCGTTTCCTAGTTTGAGAGATATCACTGATTGAATATTTGCATGTCTTTCTTCCAAGATGGTTGTGCGTCACTGGAAATTCAACAAGATTTTTCTCACTCCATGGGCCACCTCAGAACAATTTACATATACCGATGGAAATATCTCTTCAGTAGCTCAAATGGGTCTTCGACGGAATTAGATCTCATCACATGTAGCAAAAGTTATGAATACATTTGTAGAAGGAGATTCAAAGCCTCCAAAGTCATTATTTTTCCATTTTATTAATGTAAATGATTATGGGTCAACCACACAAAACCCTTCCCTTCATTGGGAATTAGAACATTGTACTCATGGGTCTCTTTGTAGCATGGGTGAAATGATGGGGGACCATCATTTTCTAAGGGGGGAGGAATGATCTGAATTTTAGGGGGTATATGGTCTAAATTCAAATGCAACAGTCATAAAGCTATAAAGCTAATATATTTCCCGTGTGGATCAAGGAGATACCCACCTACTCATTAATTAATTGGGCTAATAGGTTGCCCATATGGGTCAAAGAGAGTCCCACCTCTCCATTATTGTATTGGGTTTTATTTTCCACTGCTTCGTTAGCTGGGTAGTTAGATCTATTATTATAATAATAGAGTCATTTAATGAGCTCTTTCCATTATTGTATTGGGTTTTATTTTCCACTACTTAGTTAGCTAGGTAGTTAGATGTCTTATAATAATAGAGACTCATTTAATGATCCCTTTTTTACTTTTTCCAATGGACCATTTTGTAATGCTATATAAAGGCCTAACAAACCTTCTCATAATATCAAGTTACTCATTTTGGTTTCTCTCATATTTTCTATTGTTCATTGTGAGATTAATTAGATCTGAGTGATTTACTAGTAATTAGTTTTAGAGGTGAGGCTCCTCTTTGAGCCTCAACTCCCGAGTACTTCATTTACATGTTTTTGTCCATGCTTCTTTTCATGCAAGATTGACATGTCTAAGCTCCTCCTCTCTCAGAATTCAAGCCATCCAGATCTCATCCCATGAGATCTGGATCATTTGACTCAAGCGAGGATGGCATAAATATGCCTAGTCTTGGATAATCCATTGGGGAATCATGGAAGAGGCCATTTTGTAGAATAAGGATACTATTAAAAATGTTATTAAATCAAAATTTAAGGAGAGAATGTGGTGTGATAGAGTTAGAGGAAAAAATAAAATTAAGGTATTATAAGGAGGTAATAAACCCTAATCTAAAAGATCAAAATTATATCTTTGTTTTGACAAGTGTAAAGAAAAAAATAAGCATTGCTAAGATAAGAACAAAATCTCATGAACTCCATAATGAAACTGAGCATTAGTCAATTCCTAAAACGTCACGGGATGAAAGAATGAGTCACCTTTGCGACACTAAGAGAGTTGAAGATGAAAAGCACTCTCTCTTAGATTGTACAATCTATTTCTAAATTAGATTTCAATTTCAAAATATTTTTCACACTACCAACCTTCCTAACCTTTTAACTCAACAAAATTATGGTGATCTTGGAAAGCTTCTCTTAATGATTTTGGAGCACAAACAAAATTCTAAAGAATTACAAGTAATATCTTACCTTTTTAAGGTCCGATAAACCAATTTGGTCTTAGCGGACATTAATTATCTTCATCTTCATTATCATTCCAAATACATGAAAAAAATGAGTATTCAAAATAAACAAAATTTTTATTTATTTGGATTTAATTTTAAATATTATTATTATTATTTTACATAAATGGTTGTTGGTTTATATTAAAAATAAAAGGGGAGGTTGTGGCTTGACCATCCAACCTCCAAAAGTTTACAAAAATTCAAGAGTTTTGGCTCCAGGGCTTGATTCATCCTATTACATGATATACTAAAGGAAAAAATATGTCGTAAAGTGTGACAATTTACAAATTGGGCATCATGACTACATAGATTCTAACAAAACTACTGTCCAGAAACCAAAATTTACATTTCATTTCTCATCACAGATAAACCTGGAAGTTTTTATGATCCCTCCTTTCCTGCTGGATTTCTGGGGCCGCTAACTGGAGACTGCTTCCTTGAGGCTCGTCCATCAATAAAGGTGTCTGATTCACCATTGGGTCCTCCTTTATCTCTTGAAATGTGGTGGATGACACCTGATACGTGGAGGGTGACACTAGTTCTATGGAATCAGGTCCCACCGTGAGTGCTCCCCAATATGAATGTTCCCCTATTCTAAGTTGCAAGCCAATTTTGCCAAAGATCAACTTTCGTATTTTGATCTCTAAGAACATGAAAGGTGTTGAAGGATTCCATGGTTTATTTGAGATCAAGGATCCTTTGGGTTGTTTGACTGAGAATAATGTTTCTTGGGAGACTTTTTCGATAGATACTTTGAATTGTAAGAGAAGAATCTCCTACTATGGATATGTTTTGTATCTCTCTTTCCTTTGCTAGCTCCATACCTTTCCATGTTGTGAGAGCCTCTGCATGATTGTTAGTTGTTTTCCTTAATCCCCAAGCATAGTTGATTACCTCTGATCCTTTGGGGTCGAACAACACCCCACCCACTCCTGCCACCCCTGGATTTTCTTTCGAGGCTCCATCAAAGAAAATAATGTATTGGTTTCTTGATTTTATCCAAACTTCTAGTTCATTGGCCGAGATTCTGAGTTTCCATGGAGAAGAACCTATCGAAATGTATGCATTGTGCTTCCTGTTGCTTGTGTTGTTCAAAATTGGGCTTAACCAAAGCCTCTCTTGAGCCTCCAAAACATAAATCACTTGTTTCAAGTTTCCTTTTAATTCAATTGTTTTGATCGTTAACCCCAAATCCTGTGAAACAACTCTTTGAGGATGTGTTGCTTCATTGCTGAAAATTTCCTTGTTTCTGGCCAACTAAATTTTCCAATTTACATAAAAAGGTAAGATAGCCCATACCCGTTTCAGTAAAGGTTTTCTGGTAAAGATTTCCGAGTATATTTTGTGCCATGCAACATAAGATTTGATGATGTTGGTAAGAATTAGAGGAGGGTCCACCAAACCTAAGAGGAGAATTCTCCAAACTTCTTGAGTGAAATCACATTTGGTGAAGAGGTGGGTAAGTGTTTCCTCTCTTTGCTTGCAGAGAACACACATGGAAGGACCTTCTACTCCATGCTTCTTAAGATTTTATGTTGTCAGAATTATTTTGTGGCGGAGAACTCATTTGAACACTTTTACTTTTGGAATGGCTTCACTTTTCCAAATAGCATTCCAATAAGGCTCTTTTGGGGGTAGGGGAAATTGTTGCAATTGATATTGATAACCCAATTTTACAGTGTACGCTCCTCCTTTCACACCCCATCCTCTTTTATCCTGAGAAGAATTAGAGTATGGATCTTTCTCACATAGGAGGGATACTAGTTGGTTCCACAATCCATGCATTTATGTGGGAAGAGAGGGGTTTTTCCAACCTTTCCAAGTTCCATCTGTGTCCCAAGATGAAATATTTGAAAGTAAGAATATTTTGTTCATAGACATCCAGTTTCTAATCAAGGTTAAATCATCTCTTGTAGCCAACGAAGGTTCTCCCATAATACTATCCTCCCATATTTTGATACAATTTTCTCTCCCGGGGATCCAAGTTAATTGCTTCATGATTAGAGGCATTGCTTCCTTACACAGATTCCAGATAGGAGAGCTACTTTTCAGGGTGTGTTCCATATCTAGAAAACTTTTTCTATCCCCAGAGAGGTATTTCTTTAATGGGATAGTCTTCCACCAAGATTTCCCTTTGGACACCAACCTTCATAATATTTTCTCCCTCAGAGCCTTGTTCACAAGCGACGAGTCTCTAATAACAACCCTGTCATGATCATAAGGAGCCATTATTGTTCCCCATTTGATTAGATGGATTTTTTTTGTATTGGATTTCCCTCCTTGCCATAAAAAATTCTTTAAAAGAGAGTTCAACCCTTGGTGAACACTTCTCGAGGCTAGAAGAATCAAGCTTTGGTATATTTACATCGAGGAGAGAACGAACTTAATTAAAAAAATTCTTCCTATCGGGTTTATCCATTTAATTCCCCATTGATTCATTTTTTTCATGATCTTATCTATAATATTTTTCCAGTCAACTACTCTATATCTAGTGTGGAAAATTGGGACCCCAAGATAGGTGAATGATCTCCATGTGGTTGAGAATTAAAATTGAGTTTTCCATCCAGAGATCTGAGTCTACTTTCTGGAACATTCCATCATAAATCCAACATTTTATGTTTTTGACTGCTCTCCCAAATGCTTTCACATGCTAATACAAGGTTTGATTGAATCTATCGGCTAGTAAAATGGAATCTCCTCCTAATAACAAGGTGTCATCTGCAAACTGAGAGTGATTGACCTCCTTAACTCCTCTGACTATAGAGATCCCTGGGAGCCTTCTACTTTGTCTTTCTAATTCCAACTTTATTCTTCGAGAGTCCACCATAATCACATAAAGAAGAGGAGATAGCGAGCAACCTTTCCTTAAACCTTTGCTATTTTGGAAGAAGTACCCTGGTCTACCATTGATAAGGGATTCCATCCAGGCACTTATCCAAGAAATAAAAGGGTTAGAGAAACCAAGTTTCTTCATTATTTCAAAAAGAAAGGAGTAGCGTACCCTATCAAACGTGTTCTCCATATCTAGTTTTACCACCATTCCACTTTATTTTCTTAGTTTTCTTGAATGAACTACCTCCTAAACCAAAATAATGTTGTCCACAACTTTCCCTTTTTGTAGAAATCCTCCTTGGTTTTCTGATATTATTTTGGGAAGAATCCATTTCCTCTTGTTTGCAATGATTTTTGTGAGGATCTTATAGGACGAGTTACATAGAGATATTGGCCTGAATCTGGAAAAATTGGAATGATTAGTTTCTTTAGGGATTAAAGCTAAGAAAGAGGAGTTGGTGGCTCCTCCTACTTTGCAACGAAGCTTGGACCAAGACAATATTTTTCACATATCATTCTTGAAAATATCCCAACAACTTCAAAAGAAAGATATAGAGAACGTGTCAGGTCCTCGAGCTTTGTCGGGATGAAGGCCCCAAACAACCTGATAGACTTCCTCCTCTTCTATGTCTTTCAAAATGGTGTGATTATCTTCATTTGAAATTAGAGAGGGAATTTATTGCAGAAGAGTGGTACTAATATGGGAGTCAAGATCTTCATCCTCCAACAACAGCTCCTGAAAGTACGAAGTGACCTCTCTTTTAATAGCTGCATAATCTGTGATGAGATCCCTAGAAGAGAAAGTTATCTCTTTGACTGAGTTCCTTAATTGTCTAGCCTTGGCTTGATTGTGGAAGAAGGAAGTGTTTCTATCACCTGATCGTAGCCAAAGGATTCGAGACTTCAATCTCCAATGTTCTTCTTCTCTTCTATTGACTTGATGTAGTTCTTTATAAAGTTGTTGCTCTTGCATTTGGAGAGATCGATTATAATCCTCTTTCTCTATCCTCTTCTAGATTTCAGCTAGCTCGCTCTTGAGATTTAGATTCCTATTTTTGGGCTCTTCGTAATGGTTTTTTGCCCATTTTTTAAGGGCTTTTTTTACCTCTCTGAGATTGGATTCAAGCATAAATGCAGGTGATTCTTCCACTTTACCTAACCACACCCTTTTTATTACATCCATAGATTCTTCTTTGTGTAACCATAGGGGGTTGAAACGGAAAGGTATGGGACCATAATTCTTTGCTTATTCCAGAGCTAAGATTCTAGGTTTGTGATTAGAAGTAGCAGAGGAAAGAATCTTTGAGTTGATGTCTAAATTCTTTTCCAGAAAGTTGTTGTGTATGAGAAATATTTCCATCCTAGCAGCTATGTGATCATTACCTATTCATTTCTTAGACCAGGTGTACTTTCCTTTGAAAGGATTGACATCGAAAAAATCTCATTATGAGATGAGATCTTCCAATATTTCTCTTAGAGGTCACGAATAGGGTTTCCCCCTCTCTTCTATTCCTGCAACAAAACATTGTTGAAGTCTCCTACAACAATAGTGTTCCTCAAGTCTAATGGAGATCCAATTAGCTTAAGTTCGTTCCATAAGGCTAGTCTTTCCCCTGGAAGGAATGAAGTATAGACATTGAAAATTTTGTAAGTGATTCTTGTGATTTTTCATTTAAGATCCACTAGGATCCAATGCTGGGATTTTCCCACTAGATCCACTTCTGTATCCTGAGGGTTCCAAATATTACAAGACCTCCATAGGCTCCCCTAGAGATTACTACTATTCCTGTACTATTGAACCAAAATTGTTTATTTAAACTTAGCATCTCAGTATAAGAAAGTTCGGTCTCCTGTATTAAGAGGACCTTGGGATTTTCCTCTCTAATTAATTCCTTCATTTCTTCTACTTTGAATTTTCTTCCAAGTCCTCTATAGTTCCAGGAGACTATCTTCATTATTTACCTTGTGAGGTTTGACCACTACCCCCTTTTTGGAAGCTTTTCCCACTTCCTTTTTCAGGATTTCCTTTTGTATTTTTGAATGACTTTTCTATCATGGTCTGAAGGCCCATAATTTTGTCTTTATTTTCTTCCTCTTCTCGAATTTCCTTAGCTAACCTTCTCTCTGGTCTTCTGTTTTTCTTATCTTCTGCCCCTTCAGATTCTTGGTCACTGGAGGTTGATTGTTACTGTCTTCTTGTTATTACTCCAAAAGGGTTTTTTTTCCTTGGATCGATTTCTTCCTGATACTCTGAGGACTCTTGATCAAGTGTTGGAGATTGAAATTCATGAGAATTTGACGACATGATCAAGGAGGAAGGGAATGTCGAGGGAGCTCTTGGAGGGAAAATAGAGCCTAGAGGTTTTACCGAAGAAGAAACCACTTCAACGAAGGACAAAAAGTGTTGTGTCAGAACCTCAAAGGAGTAAGGATAAATAAGGAAAGGGTTAGAATCTGAAGCTTGGGGGGGCGAAGATGACGAGGGGAGGATAGGATTAGAGGGAGGAGAAAGGGGAGGGTTTGCTACTGAAATTGACTGGATAAAGGGCACATAGGTACTAGGACTAGCATGAGCAAAGGAAGGGAGCGAAGAAGAAGAAGGCTTCTGGAAAGTGGGAGGAGGGGCTCTCCCACCTGCCATTTTCTTCTTTACCATTTTCCATTGGTCCTCAGGAGCTTGGCTAGAAGGGGCCTGAGGGGATGGATTTTTGCAATCTTTTACCAAGTGCCCATATTCATGGCATGATTTTCATTTGAAAGGAAGTTGTTCATAATCCATCTTTTGAATATGTTTCTAGTTATCCAGTTTCAACATAATTGCTTCCAGGAGGCCCTTTTCTAAATCCACTTCAACACAGATTTGAGCACATGAAAACATATTTCCCTTGGGTTCTATTGAGTCTATATATTTCCCTAAAGAATTCCCAATATTTCTTAGAGAATCAGGGTTCCAACAATGAAGAGGAAGATTAGGAAGTCTTACCTAGACTAGAATTGTTGAGGGCACATCAAGCTCGAGGTTGAAGTTCAAAATCCATCTATTGAGATACATGCCTCAATTGTTGAATAAATAAGGGCCTCCTTTGAATATCAGGTCACGATCTTCCTTTATTTCAAACAAGAAGGTGTAAAATCCACATCCACAAAAATAGTGGGCCATTCTTCCTTTAATAAAAACCTGCCAATTCTTTTGAACCCATATCTCCATAGCATGCGAGGATGGCCAAAGGTCGGTGAACTGACCTATGAGTCCCCTTTAGAATAGAGATAACGCCTTCGAACAGGCTGACGTAGAAGGAAGAACAACTTCAGGGATATTCTCAAGGCGTTTCACAAACTTCGACGGTTGGGGTTTGGCGACCGAAGGGAAAAGGCCATGAACCAAAGATCTGAAGGCTAGTTCATCAGGGGTCGCTGGGAAGAGTGTGAGGAATCCATGAATGAAAACTAGGGTTTCAACTCAAAGCTCTCTTTTTTAGAAAAGACACTCTTTGCTAAGAAGAAGTTTTATATGTCATCGTATTTGTTATTTTCTATTTAATTATTATTAATTTGACATTTTTTAATTTTTTAAAATTTCAAAATTTCAAAATCCTTTAAAATCTCTTACAAAATAATTTAATTAATTCAAATTTCAATGAAAATAAAATTATGCCTAGCCTTATGCAAACCACTCACTCTATTTGGGATAAACTTTATCTTACACCTCGACAACAACCTTTCGCAAATAAAACAAAATCCAAATCCATATAGATGATAACCACATTTTTTTTTAAATGAAAATTACTTAACCAAATCTGTTTTACTATAGAAAAATCTAACGAGCAATGTGAATCATATCACCCACCACTATGGGAAAGGTTTACATTTTTAATTTACTTGTATATATATCATTTACGACTTTTTAAAATGAGTGAAATAGAATAGAAAATTCTAAAAAAAAAAGATTTAACCAAACCAAAATGACAAAATTCCTCTTTAATTTTCAATAGTGTATATCCATCATCTTATGATCATACAAATTAAAGAGAAATGTTTACGTAAAAGTAAGAGTGTAAATCACTACTTTACAATTACAGTAACATTATAGATCACTACTTTAAAGAGAAAAGAACAACTATAAATATCTCAACAATAATCAAAATTACAATTTTGTATATTCAAATTTCATAAACTATGAATTAAAAAATAACTAAAATTACATTTACAATTGTAATAAATACATTTTTCAAACGCAAACGTCTTTCAAAGTTTCTGAGTTATGCACTTGTACATATGTCTAAATATCAATTCAACGACGTGCACCTTCTCTTCCTGGTGTTGAAGGCTACTCAGATTCACCTCCTTCTATACTAAAGTGGAGACAATATTCTAATCCACATCAGAGCTGCTTTCAACCTAATTACTCGATTCCATCACTAGAAGATTCTTTTTCTTTGCATCCTTCTTACGGTTCTTCAATTTCAACTCTGGATGTAGTTTCCAATACTTTTCCTCAGTGTGCCCATCAATATTTCAATGGTTAAAATGGTTGCTAGGATCTTTGCATTGTTGTGTAGTGGTTGTCGTCTTCTTATCCTTTCCCCCTTTCCACTTATTCTTCCCCTCCTTATAAGCTTCTTGGTTATATTTCTACTTGGAACCGCTTGGATATGCTTTCTTGTGGCCTATGTTTTCCAGATATTGTGTGTGTACACATGCCTCATCCACTATCCTTGGCTTGAAAATACTCACTTGCTTTCATAGATGGATATGTAGACCCCCCAGATATACTCTGCCCTTACTTTTTCCTAAAGTAGTTCCACTAGATCCATTGGTCCTCTATATACCTGATATGGTAGAATTGGGACTTGATGAGGGGTTTGAATTCCTCCCACCTAGTTACTGGAGGATCACCCTCTAGCCTAAGTGGTTTTGTATGGATTTCCCACCAGTTAAAATCATGACCCTGTAAAATTAGTATGGAAAATGATATCTTTTTTCTTCATCTATATCATGAACGTTGAAATAAACTTCTAGTTAAGATACAACCAATGATTCATTTTTATTTCATCAATCTCACATTGGTAGGGCTTTATGTCCACTTTTTCTTCCATCTTGAATAAAGATTGTGAAGGGTTTATGGTACTAGAACTTGACTGCTCTTTCTTTGGGTCTTTCTGTGATTCCTTTTCTAGGTCTTTGTTATCCCCCAATTTCTTGTCTAATCCAATTTATGATTTTGAGCCTTCAACTTCTCTGGTCAGTATGAGCTTGCTTGCTAGAGTCACCATGAGGAGGGACATGTTGCGAGATATGTTAGTGACTTTCTCTTCTAGCCTCATAAATCTCTCATCTCCTGGATCTCGAGGGTTGTTATTAATAGACACATTGACCATATCTAGGGTTCTGCGCCTTTCCACTACACAATTCATCACAATAGATCTAATAAAATACTAAAATCTTTATCATGAAGATTAATTTCCTTTAGATCTCATAGTCTTTAATTACAATTTTTTTTTCTTAAAATGTATGAAATAGTTGAAATACGAAAAAATAAAGAACAAAAAAAAATACTCACACACACACCATCCATAAACAAACACAAGATATAACCTAAGAAACCAAATACGAGAGAAAACCCAGCTAGAAGGTGAGGTCGCTTTGCTCTTTTTTCTTCAAATGCAAGTATAAAGAAAGAGACACTCTCTATGGAGTTTCCTTTGACACTGTGGCATGTATGACTACTACATAATCTCTCCTCCTCTATTATCCTCACAAAATACCACTCTCAACTGTTATGCTCAGTTATGGAACAAGATACAATGCAAAAGAATGGAACCCCTTCTCCTTCTAATGGTTGGGTATTTAACATAGTTCAGTAGTCGTTTAGGGTTAGGGTATTAACTTCCTCAAGCTTCAATTAGTGATCAGGTTCAGACCTTCTTGAATGTTCTAGAAAATCCAGTATGTGGCTAGCCCCACACATTTAAGTAATGAGGACTAACGTGGCATATCCTTATAATGGTATATCCCCTAATGAAATGTAGTTCCACATTAATAATAGCTTTCTTTTTTTATGAAGTGAAATTCATGATTTTTTTATTTCTTAAATCTAAATAAATTATTAATTAATGAATATTTAATAAAAAAAAACTTTTAAAATTAACAAGTAAATAAATTATGTGATAAATAATTCGAAAAAACATAATATTAATATTACTATATAATAAAATTGCAATATATGAAGAACATTTTGTTAAGTTAAAAAATGTGTTTACACAATATATTTGTAATGAATAATATTAACAATACCATATTTTAAGTAAATATATATACATAAAAGTGCAATATATGAAGAACATTTTGTTAAGTTAAAAAATGTGTTTACACAGTAATTTGTAATGAATAATATTAACAATACCATATTTTAAGTAAATATAAATATAAATATAAATATAAATATAAATATATATATATAGATAGATTTAATATCTATATATAATATAAAAAATATTATATAAAGATATAAAAAGAGAAAGATGTTAAATTTAGACTTGATTTTACATATCAAATTTTAGCAATACTAAAGAAAATAATAGGATTTTCTTAATGGACTGGAATTTCTACTTTAAAAGTCTTTACGAGTTCCCTAATGCCATGGACACCATTCCTATCGTCCCTACAAAGGAAGAAGTTTTTTCTTTAGATGACATAGAGTTCGGGGTTAAGTGGCTCACAAATGGGAAAGCTAAGGACATTGAAGGCTACCAAGCTGAAATTTTTAAAATCG
>JZKD02S1699684.1:1547646-1573693 GCA_000966675.3 Picea glauca
ATGAAATGAAAATTAAGAAACACATTTTCAAAGTCACCTTCATAACCCTACCAATGGGAAGAAACTTCTAATAAACAATGAAACTTGAGTACCACTACTGATAAGTGTATATGGCATTTATAACATAAAAGCCATTAATATTAACTTAAAAATTATAGCAAATAATTAAGAACTTTTTTTCTTTTTTTCTTTTTATCTCTTTTGAAAAACAATTGTTACAAGGATAAAATCACATTCAAATATAATATACAAAAATATCTAGTTTCTATGAAAAGAACAGTAAAACAAATTCATTTATACCAATAGTAAAACAAATAATAGAATTATATAACAAACTATTTTTTTTAAAACTTGTTCTCAAAATAATAAGAGAACCATCAATATATTTAAATTTATATTACATCAAATAAAACATTTATTATGATAATATACTCATATATTAATCATTAATTAAAAGCTAACTAGATTGTCTTACTTATGATTTAGCCATTAATTTACAATCATTAGGCTTTTAAATGCAACCCGTCTTGCAAGGTTAAAATATGCAATCCCATCTTTACTCACCATTCAATATAATTCATTAATACAACCATTAGGGCCACATCTATTTAATCCTAATCTCCATCCAACTAGTCATAAATCTCGATACAATAGTAACAATTTTAAACTAAAATGCTATCTGATGCAGGAGCATCTCTCCATGACAATCAGCTAACCAGCCAGCCCATGTCAGTGCATGCATTCAATGAAGAGAGGCGCAGCCTCATTTCAAAATTTGAATTTGAATGTGAAGGCAATAAATGTTGTAAGGCTGTTAGAGCCATGGAGCCGTGCCTTTGCACAGGCATTAGAGTAGATAGCCTTGAATGTTTGTAAGGTTGAGATCTAGATCCAATTCTGGACTAGATAGCCCATTCAATGTAATTGAATAGGGTAGGTGAGTTTGGAGGGAAGAGCTCAAAGATCCCCCTCATGTAAAAGATCGAGAGATCTTCTTTGTATTATCATAGTAGTGGTAGTAGAGTATGCAGAGAGATTTGAGAAGGAGCCGAGACTCTGTTGAAGTTCATGCTTAGAACACCTTTGTAAGAAGACCGTGAGGGAAGAAGAAGGAATTGTGGATTGGAAATTTGAGATTCCAGTGAGGGATCTGAAAGAGCCACTTTGGCTCAAGGGGAATTTGAATGATCCTTAGACTGGGAGGTCAGGCGCAGGACCTGTCGAGGCAGGGTCTTTGGGTGTGCGTGATCAAGTTTGGTATCGGAGCTTGAATCTTGTCTGTAGATTTCAGGCAAGGGAAGCGAGGAGAAGGCAAAGGAAGACAGAGTGATGGAGACTCTATGATGATTGTTTGTAGGTATGCAACAATCAAGAAGGAAGTCAGGAGGACTATAGGAGAAGCTGAAGCACTCCGGGGTGCATAGTGACAACAACAGATTTTCCAGGAGGGTAGATAGATAGCAAGATGGATATTGAAGGTCGTAGATATGCTGGAAGGAAAGACCCAGAGCTGATGAGAAAAGAAGAAATAGATTAAGAGCTCGCTGATATAAGGGTGAAGATAGAAAATATTGCATTGCGGATGTAGTAGAATGCCAAGTCAAGATGGGTATATGAATGGCCCATGAGGAAGCTGAAAGAAAAATGGCCAGTCAAGGAGTTGATCACTAGAAGACAGCATAGGCTATTAAGAGGATGGTTGAGGCATGCTAAAAACCTCGACGGACCTGAGGAGATGGTTCAGGCATGTGAACCAAAGACTGGGAGAAACCTTGGTAGTGAGGATGAATTGGGATCAGTTGAAGATCTCAAGGACTGTCAAGAAGACAACCATGAAATTCCCAATTGCCAGGAGGGCAAAGAGTTGAGATTACTGTGGGATCTCACAAACTGTCATGAGGACAACTAGGGAATTTCACATTTCCAGGAGGGCAATGAAATGAGATCACTGCGGGATCTCATGGACTGCCAGGAGGGCAGCAGGAAAACCCCAATTTGCCAGGTGGGCATGGGAACATAAATGAGGCTATCTGAAAGTCTCATGGACTCAGAGGTAAGTTCGAATCAGTCTGAGAAGCTGATAGAGTAGGTGAGCTTAGAGAAGAGTTTGAATCAGCCAGAGAGGCTGACGGAAAAGGAAGATTGGAGGAATCTTCTAATGATTGGGGGAATTGAAATATTCCTGCCACTTAGCCCAGAGGAGGAAGAAATATGTGTTGCGGATGAAGCATCAACAGCAAGAGAAAGACAACTAGCTTTGACTGTCATAAAAGAAGAGTTGGAGCAGACATTGGAGGCTGCCCAAACAGAGGAAGATGAGCATTCTGAGGAGTGGTTCAACATTTTCAGCCAGGAAGCTGAAAAGACTGCAACGTCGAAGATTGTAAAAGTAGAAGAAGAAGAGGCAGGCAACATGAGCTTTGATGATCTGTGTGAACAGATTGAAGCCCTGGAGAGAAGGGTGATAGTGCAGGGTATGCACATCCAATAGATGAGGTTGGGAATAGATGAAGAGGATGGCATGGGAGATCATTGTGATATGTCCATCTGTAGAAAGAAAATGCAGCTGAGAAGAATGCATGAAAAGAGCCAGCCATTGCAGCAGCTGGATGAGGTGATAGAAGACATCAGAAGGCTGATGTTGACATTAGTAGAGACTGCCAGCAAGGAGAAGTTGGGAATAAAATAAGCAACAACAACAGCGCAGTAGAAGAAGTAGCATCAGGGAGATGGAGCAGATGAACAACTCTAGAAATTTGTTTGGGATCCAGGAGTATTTCAATAGCTGAGATGTGAAGCTCATGAGAAGGAGCTCATGAATTTTGCAGCTGAGGAGTATGATGTAGGAGCATCTCTCCATGACAATCAGTCATCCAGCCAACCCACATCAGTGCATGCATTCAATGAAGAGAGGCACAACCTCATTTCAAAATTTGAATTTGAATGTGAAGGCAATAAATGTTGTAAGGCTGTTAGAGCCATGGAGTCATTCCTTTGCGCATGCATTAGAGTAGATAGCCTTGAATGTTTGTAAGGCTGAGATCTAGATCCGATTCTGGACTAGACAACCCATTCAATGTAATTGAATAGGGTAGGTGAGTTTGGAGGAAAGAGCTCAAAGAGCCCCCTCATGTAAAAGATCGAGAGATCTTCTTTGTATTATCAGAGTAGTGGTAGTAGAGTATGCAGAGAGATTTGAGAAGGAGCCAAGACTCTGTTGAAGTTTGTGCTCAGAACACCTTAGTAAGAAGACCGCTAGGGAAGAAGAAGGACCTGTGGATTGAAAATTTGAGATTCCAGTGAGGGATCTGAAGGAGATGCTTCGGCTCAAGGGGAATTTGAATGATCCTTAGACCAGGAGGTCAGGCGCAGGACCTGTCGAAGCAGGGTCTTTGGGTGTGCGCCATCATTATCATTAAATAAACAATAAAGCAATCAAGGCATTTAACATAAAGAAAAAAAAAGGCATTTAATACAAGGGAATTTAATAACAATACAACCTGGCATTTAACATGAGCACATAACCAGGCGTCAAATAATTAAGCAATAAAAGGCATTTAATACTATTCGCTGCCAGGTATGGGTAAAGACTCAGGGCAAGGGTAAACTCAGGCATTTAATACTTAATCATTTAGCTTTACTGATATTAACTTACTTTCGTAAGTGATTAGGGATAACTATTGCCAAACACATTAAGGAAATTTATGCCAAAATAAACATTACAGAAATTGAGATGAGAACTAAGGTTGTGCAATACACCTATGCAATTCACCGCAAACAAGGGTAGGGTAGTCAATGACTAGGCCGACAAGGAGTCCAGAAGGCGTAGGGATGGGTAACAACCTCGCCACAAAAAAAATACAAGGAGACGCAGGCCATCCGGAGCCCAACTCGCAAAAATTCAGAGAATGAACGCTTGCAAACAGAGACAGTCAACTCGGGACTAGGAAAATACGCAGCAGTGAAAGTCACTGCCACACACATAGGTGCCCAAACAATAATGCCAATCGCTGGCGTGGAATTTTCACTATACGCCACCTATCACAGAGCATGAGAAATGCTGGATAGAGGAGAGGGCTGTCAAGGGTAGACTGTCAGCAGCCCCATGGGATAAGGATTCGATTACCAAGCCATTACTGTCAACGCCATCCAACATACATTGTCCAGAACCCCTGGGCATTAATTATATTTAATCAGTGCAGAGGCAATTTGATTGTCAGATTGACGCCTAAAATTAGTTGTAGTTTATCTATGGGGATGCTCTGACCTCAAGGCAATGCCCAAGCTCAAATTGCTGTGTCAATTTAAGAATAAAAATTATCATTATATAGTGCTGGGCATAAATTAAGACTTTACAGTCACCCGTTCTAAGGAATCATCGCTTTTCACATATTTAAAGAGACAAACTAGAATAACAATTATGAAATCGATGTGCCTATTGCTCCTATGCATGTCTCTTGACAAGAATAAATTAGCCCCTACACTAGATAAATACATAGCTACGCAGAAACAAGAACATTGTACCACTCCATAGGGTTGTGTTACTACGCACTGATTAGAGGAGTAACAATAACTAGATCAACATTCTACGCATATAATAAGAACTAACATCAGCTACATTTAAAGGGTGGTATCACTGGATATAATTACCATTCGCTACATTGCTATAATCATCACCAGATACAAACACTACATCAATTGTAAGTTAACTCAAATACCAATCGCTATGTAAAAGGCTGCTGTGTGAATTCACTACTTATACCAATTCAAGCACATGATTCGTAGACCATTAGGTATGGATGAAATGGGTAGTGGTACAGATTAATTTACTTTGGTACTATAATTTCAATCACAATCGATCAAGGGTAGATTTTCTGAGGTTTAGGTGCTAACACAAGCTCGAAGTAAGAAAAGACAGAGTTGAAAATTGGGGATGGGAGTGATAACCAGGGCATAAATACTCTATACTAGAAAGCGCAAGGGCCATTTTCAGGAACAACCAATGGGGTAGACGGCGAGCCATAACGTCCTTTGCTCATCATCCTCGCACAGAAAAGCAGGGCGTTGAGATCCATAGGTCTTTTAACGCTAAGGTGACGACCGTAGATCAGGCTCCTGGTTGACTGCTCAAGCGAAAACTGACGAGCTAGGGACAAAAGCTCAGTACCCATGAAGGACACAATCAACATGGTGAGGGGGTCTAGACATGCGGGAAAACGAAGGCCAGGGTAGTCAACAATCATCTAGCTAAGCTAAGGAAGGTTCCAGTCACCAATTAAAAAAAACATCATTTTACTTTTCCATTAATAAGCAGATCCAAGCATAAGTCCTAATACATTCTACCATACAAAAATTAAAAGAGCGTATCGTTGCCTATTCGCCCGTTCCGAATGACTTCCAGCGCGCTCTGTGCAGCTCCCACTCGCCGACCGTCGAGACTTCACTGGTACCTCCCAGCCAACGCTAAGGGTACTCTTCTTCCCCCTTAGCCCCCCGAGCCACAAAGGGGCCACACACACTATCCAGAGGTTTCGTCTAGCTCCCAGCTCGCCTCGCAAGGCTGAGCTACCACTCCTCTTCGAGCTGGGTATCCCGACTCCCACAAGTAAATCAGTCAAGTAGATATTTCTGCAACGTAACATTACACAAATAGAAGATGATCTTTCATCCTTCTCCTTCCTTCATTTTATAGAGTTTCGAACTTCTTTTCTTTCCTAAAATCTCAATGAATTAAAGTTTTAAAAATAAATTCCTAAAAATTCTTCTCCGTACATGTGTCACCCATCCCCTACATTCCTCCATTATCTAATTTCTTTAATTAATTAAATATCTCATTTCCCTCACCCACTTAGAGTTACTCCTAGAATCACTCCTAGGTGTCCCCAAATTCCCTTACAGGTTTTGAAGGGTTTCCCTATTATCAAGTTGCTAATTCAGTTTAAAATTAGAAGGCTCTTAAATGGTAGATTCTTTACTAAGTTGACTTTCCGATTTTTCCCTTAAGTTCCCCTTTTTCCCTTTTTATGTTACCTCTTTTCCCTAGTTTCCTATTTTTTTTATTTTCCTTCTTTCCCCTTTTTACTTAGAACTCAAAAAGGAAGGTGTGAAAATTAACCTTTTTTCCCTTTTCTCAATTAATTAATATTTTAAAATTATCAAAGTAATAAAACCATTAATTTCCCTTTTTCTTTTAAATTTTATTCCAACATATTTATTTATTATTATTATTATTTTTTTTTTATGAATAATTTAAATTTCCTACTCCCTTCATGTTACGAGATTAATGGAGATCCTAATTATTATTTAAGTTATTTTATTATTACTATTATTATTTTATTATTATTTTTTTTGAAGACAAAATTTTACCACTAACGTAATTCAGACTTAGGCTTTAAATTTCATATTGGGCGACATTTAATTAGGGAAATTGTTTTTAAAAATTACTTAACATGTTATTTGTCTTAGGGCCATCTAGGTTCATCCCTCTAACATCAACAATGCGACATGCCCTTCAGGACACATTAGCTGCTCCAAGGGTGCCACTCGCCTCATCTGTTCCCTTGCGCGACATGCCCTTTAGGACGCACTATGTGCTCCAAGGGTGCCACTCGCCTCTTGACTGATTTGGTAGACATCAATAACCCCTATAGTCAACACTCCATGAAGTGAACTTGTGGGAGACTAAGGGATTTTAAGGAATAAGGCCCTTGCCTTATTGTACGCCCCTTAAAATCATTGTGAGCGACTGTCGCAGTCTGCCCTCATGACATCATGGGTCCTCTCGAACTAGGTAATCGTTAACCTATAGTTCGAGCCACGACGGGAGTGCTAGTAGGCTGTGGTAGGGCTGCTGTCCACACCTCTTCCTCAACCTCTCTGGTAGTCGTGTGTGACCCATTTACTCCATATGTGAGTCTGGTCGACAAGCTATCATCAGCCTGCATCATCAACGAATCATGTAAGAACATATCCATATCATATCATCCAGTCAGATGCACTAATATCACAATAAAAAAATCAAACCCCAATGGCACACTCCCTGACTCGATCTGGAGTCCAAGGGGTTCCATCGATACCTCTACATCCATGAGGTCCAAAACCCGGCACACTCAGTAAAACCGAGTCAATAGAACTTGTCTATGTCAATGTAGTAAAACAACATGTCATCAACCCATAATGCCTCAAAATATAAATCAAAAGTTTTAATAGCATAATAATCCGGATCACTTGCGAGCAAGTGTCCTCAAAGAATAAGTTTGCTCAGTGTGCCAGAGTGGGATGTTACATACACCCCCTCTTGGTCTAAACTTCGTCCCGAAGTTTCACAGTATAAATTCCAAAATAAAGTGTATCACAGTATCATATGTCTATCTATCAAAAAAAAATGGAAACTACTGGAGCATATCATATGCATCCTCCCAGGTTGCCAAGTGCGGACTATAATTGTCCCACTGGACCTTGACCTGATCTACCGTTCGAGGTCGTAACTATCGAACACGATGAGATAAGATGCGGACCAACTCAGCCATGAGCGCTCCCTCATCCGATACCTACAAGGAAGTCATGTCAATAACATCTATAGGATCACTATTATAATGTCTCAAAACAGATACGTGAAAAACATCGTGCATACGCCTGAAAGAATCAGGCAAGGTTAGTCGATAGGCCACGGGCCCCTTTCTCTCCACAATCTCTAAAGGGTCCACGAACCTAGGAGAGAGTTTATCTCCCTTCCAAATCTTGATCGAACTCTTATGCGGTTTAACCCGCAAGAAGACTCGATTGCCGAGCTTGTAACTATAGTCAACACGGTGCGCATCGACATAACTCTTATGTCGATCCTGCACTTCTTTAATCCTTTGTCTTATTGTTTGCATTTTATCTTCCATTTCTTGGATCGCTTCTGGTCCCACCATGAACCTATCCTCAAGCCTATCCCAACTCAAGGGCATCTGACATGGTCACCTGTAAAGAAACTCAAAAGGTGCCATCTTAATGGTGCTTTGGTAACTGTTGTTGTAAGCGAACTCCACTAGCAGCAATAATTCTTCCCAAACGCTTTTGTTGGTCCATCACGTACATGCGCAACATGTCTTCCAAGGTTTGGTTCATTCGTTCAGTCCGCTCGTCAGTATCCGGGTGATATGAAGTATTAAAGATAAGTTGGGTTCCCAAGGCCTCTTGAAAACTCATCCAGAATCATCCAGTAAACACTGATCCTTGATCGGATATAAATCTCTTAGGCATGCCATGCAGCCTCACAATTTCACTAATGAAAACTCTAGCTATGCCAGGTGCCTGATACATCGTACGCACAGGAATAAAGTGAGAACTCTTCGTCAGAGTGTTTACTACTACGAAAATCGAGTCATGTCTCCTTGCCGTTAGTGGCAATCCCACAATAAAATCCATTGAAATAACTTCCCATTTTGATTCCGGAATAGCGTGTGGTTGTAGTAATCCTGCTGGGTGTCTATGTTCAGTCTTTAACTACTGACATTCTAGACATCTGGCCACATAGTTGACTATGTAGGCCTTCATTCCCTTCTAGAAGAATAAGGGTTTAAGGTCTGCCCTTATCTTCATGACTCCTAGGTGAGCCATGTAAACTTCTCTATGAGCCTCGCTCAAGATCAACATCCTCAACTCGTTGTTCGACGATACATAGATTTGATTTTTAAACTTCAATAAACCATCGCTATCAAAAGAAAATCCTTCAAATCGTGGTACCATCGTTGTGTTTTGTCCGATAAAACCCTCAACCTCTTTGTACCAATCATCATCATGCTGTAAAGTTAGAATCTTCTCACGTAGATTCATCTGAAGAGTCAACACTGAAAAGATGTGTGGTCTCCGACTCAATGCATCTGCCACATGGTTCACTGTTCCTTTTATGTAAGTAATCTCGAAGTCGTACTCGCTATGCAATTCCAACCAACGTCGTTGTTGTCGTTCAGGTCACTTTGCGTAAATATATGTTGTAGTCCACAATGGCTAGTCCTTAGTTCAAATTTTTGTCCAACAATGTAGTATCTCCAAACCTTCAAGGCATATACGATGGCTAATAACTCCAAATCATGCATCACGTAGTTCTCCTCATGCCTTCTCAGTTTCCTCAAAATATAAGCAATCACTCATTCATCTTGCATCAAGGCCCCGCCTAAGCCCTGTGCATACCAAGAAGTCCAAGCCCATGTAAGGGACCTTTAGTATTGGTGTTGTAGTCAACAACTCCTTGAGCGTCCAAAATGCTCCCACGCATTTCTCGGTCCAAAAAAACTTCTTGTTCTGCTTCTACAACTCCATGATCGGACTTGCTATCTTTGAAAATTCCTCGATGAACCGTCGATAATATCCTACTAAACCCATGAAGCTACGCACTTCTGGGAAAGTCGTCGGTGCAGGCCATTCCATAACAGCCTCGACCTTGGTTGGATCCACAGCGATGCCTTCGTCAGAGATGACATGCCCTAAGTAGTGAATCTTTGATTGATAAAAAGAGCATTTGGCCAACTTCCCATACAATTTGTGCACTCACAGAAATTATAGTACCAAGCGCAAGTGCTCGTCAATGCAGAGCCTCCATGACCCATCCTTCTTTCGTATGAAAATAACAGGTGCACCCCACGGTGGCACACTAGGACTTATCAGTCCCAGGTCCAACAACTCCTTCAGTTGCATTTTCAACTCTTGTAACTCCGGGGTCGACATTCGATAAGGCGTTCTTGCTATCGATTCAGTCCCCAGTTTTAGGTCTATGGTAAACTCCAACTCCCTCTCCGATGACATCCCAGGTAACTCCTCTGGAAATACGTCTGCAAACTATTTCACCACCAGAAGGTGTTCTAGACCTTCCACTACTCCCTTCTCGTTTAACGCAAGGATCACATAAAGCTTGCACCCCTTGCTCATAATCTTCTGTAGCTGTAAGGAAGAGATGAACCTCAGGGAAACTCCTTGGTTCCCTCCTACAATCACATGTCTCTGTCCCTCGTCATCGACCAAGCTCAATCGTTTTGTCTTACAGTTGAGTATCACCTCATGCGATTCCAACCAGTCCATACCAATCACAACATCATAAGATCCTAGGATCGTGACGTACAGGTTGGCCCTTGTGACAAACTCTCCCAGGTTAACGACAGAGCCCGTAACCTTTCCTCCAACCTTCTGTTTGGCTCTCGAAGCCATCTCTACGAAGCTAAACTTGTCCTGTTCGACTGCCTTTACCTTAATCTTTTTTAGCGCTGCACCAGAAATGAAACTCTCGGTAGCACCGGGATCTATCAAAATAATAAGAGTTTGGTCAGCGATGGTACCTATCGTCTCGAGCACTGTTGACTAATGATCTTTCTGGCGGTTATTCACCGCTGCATGAATTTGATGGGCCTTGCCCATATCTCCCACGGTAGTGGGTCCAACTGATCTGGACACTCTGGTCCTCTCTACAGGGCAATCGCGCTAGTAGTGTGGATCCCCACACGTCCAACACCCCTTCTTCGGCCTAGTATTCCTGGTACCCGAAGTAGAAGATGATGGCCCACCGACCTGGAATCCTGGTCTATTATGCTGAACAGGCCTAAACTGTTGCTGCTGTGGTCGATGTTGCTATTGATGCTGTGGTCCCCTATAAAGTGTCCGCTGCTGAGACGTTGGTCGCCGAGGTGTAGTGAAAGTGGATCCCCTCTGGAAGCCACGATATCCTGACATATGTTTGGCTGGTGTCTGATGCTACTGTGGTCTAGATGAAGCCTGCCCTGTGGGTCTCTCTAGAGTTTTGGTCTGACCCCCACTGATAAGATCCTCCTCTGCTATGAGGGCCTTCTAGACGACATCATGCAAGGTTTGAGGCATCAAAATCCTAATCTTCACACGCAGACTACCGTTAAGGCCGAACATGAACCTGCTGACCTTAAGTTTCTCAGTGTTAAGGTGTGGAGCATACCGGAGCAGCTCCATAAAACGGGCCTTGTACTCGGGTAGCGTACGACCTCCCTGTCGTAAGGTGTTGAACTCATTAAGTTGACGCCTAATGAATTCCTCTGAAAGGTACCTCTCTCGAAACCGTTCCTCTAATAGTTCCCATGACACATCTTCGATGACCATGTTCAGCTGCGGTAGGAGAATATTCCACCATAGAAGAGAGCTCCCCTTCAGTTGAAAGACCACCATGTGGACCTTCATGTTGGAGGTATAATCGCGAAGTGCAAAGCACATCACCATGTTCTCCAACCATGCCTCGGTGGCAGCGCCATTCAGGGCACCAAAGAACTCGGGAAATTTGACCTTCTCGAGTTCACGGTGAATGCTACCAGTACTGACCAGAGCGCACGGTGGAACCTTAGTAGGTGCCGGCGCCCTAGCCTCATCTTTTTCCAACGGCTGATCAATGCCTCAGACATGTGCTAGAAAGATCCCATCATTCCGACTACATCACCAACTGCTATCTGCTCCTGTCTAAGAACCTGCTCATCTCCCTAGGGGTTAGACCCCTCAGGCGTGGATGCTACTGGAGGCATCATGCCTCCTCTCCTCTCACCCCGTCATCTGCCTCTGCGACATCCTCTTACCATGATTACTTTCACACACACAAGTCAACTTGATCAACAACCGTATAATCAATCATATCAACGAAAGCTGTAGCGATCCCAAGTCGCAGGTTGAACCGACTCTTATACCATATGTAACGAACCTCCCATTTTGTCATGACAACAAGCCTCACATAACAAGTGCGATTTTTTTTTTTTTTTTGTGTGTGTAGAAGGGTAAATAAGACATTATACTCTACATCGCAACATGACGATGAACAAGGCACAAGCAACTCACGCAACAACAACATGACGACCAAACATAGAAGTACATCAATCACCTAGAAGCAATATACAAGATTCAATCAACGAAAATAAGAATGACTACCCACCCGTCCCACCCTGCAATGGTTAGGACCTCTAGGAAACATAATCAACGCTCAAGCCCAGGTTCCCATTTATTTTGACCATTTAAGGTCTCAGGGCTGGCGATTGTTCTAAGGAACAAGGAGGTGTCTACATCCCGCCCGACACTAGCAGACCAAGCTTACTAAGCTAAGGACAATCATCCTAACAACCCCACGCACCCTAGGAAATTACACAAAGTTAAAATCTATATCAACGAACTTATCAATATTCTTGATATGTGTATAGTTTAAAATCAAAGTATTACATAAGAAAATCAACACGATGAATTTTTTATTATTAAGTGACATGCTCTTAATGAAATGAAAATTAAGAAACACATTTTCAAAGTCACCTTCATAACCCTACCAATGGGAAGAAACTTCTAATAAACAATGAAACTTGAGTACCACTACTGATAAGTGTATATGGCGTTTACAACATAAAAGCCATTAATATTAACTTAAAAATGATAGCAAATAATTAAGAAGTTTTTTTTTTCTTTTTTTCTTTTTATCTCTTTTGAAAAACAATTGTTACAAGGACAAAATCACATTCAAATATAATATACAAAAATGTCTAGTTTCTATGAAAAGAACAGTAAAACAAATTCATTTATACCAATAGGAAAACAAATAATAGAATTATATAACAAACTGTTTTTTTTAAAACTTGTTCTCAAAATAATAAGAGAACCATCAATATATTTAAATTTATATTACATCAAATAATACCTTTATTATGATAATATACTCATATATTAATCATTAATTAAAAGCTAACTAGATTGTCTAACTTATGATTTAGCCATTAATTTACAATCATTAGGCTTTTAAATGCAACCTGTCTAGCAAGGTTAAAATATGCAATCCCATCTTTACTCACCATTCAAATTAAATCATTAATACAACATGTAGGGCCACATCTATTTAATCCTAATCTCCATCCAACTAGTCATAAATCTTGATACAATAGTAACAATCTTAAACTAAAATGCTATCATTAAATAAACAATAAAGCAATCAAGGCATTTAACATAAAGAAAAAACAAGGCATTTAATAACAATATAACCTGGAATTTAACATGAGGACATAACCAAGCGTCAAATAATTAAGCAATAAAAGGCATTTAATACTATTCGCTACTAGGTATGGGTAAAGACTCAGGGCAAGGGTAAACTCAGGCATTTAATACTAAATCATTTAGCTTCACTAATATTAACTTACTGTTGTAAGTGATTAGGGAGAACTATTGCCAAACACACTAAGGAAATTTATGCCGAAATAAACATTGTAGAAATTGACATGAGAACTAAGGCTGTGCAATACACCTGTGCAATGCACCGTAGAAAAGGGCAGGGCAGTCAATGATTAGGTTGGAAAGGATTCCAGAAGGTGCAGGGATGGGTAACGACCTCGCCACAAAAAAAATACAAGAAGATGCAGGCCATCCAGAGCCCAACTCGCAAAATTTAGGGAATGCACGCTTGCAAACAGAGACAATCAACTCGGGACTGGGACAATACGTAGCAGTGAAAGTCGCTGCCATGCACATAGGCGCCCGAACAGCAATGCCAATCACTGGCATGGAATTTTCACTGTCCACCACCTATCACAGAGCATGAGAAATGCTGGATAGAGGAGGGAGCTGTCAACGGTGGATTGTCAACAGCCCCATGGGATAAGGATTCGATTACCAAGCCGTTACTGTCAACGCCATCCAGCATACATTGTGCAGAACCCCTGGGCATTAATTATATTTAATCAATGTAGAGGCAATTTGATTATCGGACTGATGCCTAAAATTAGTTGTAGTTTATCTATGGGGATGCTCTGACCTCAAGGCAACGCCTAGGCTCAAATCGCTGTGTCAATTTAAGAATAACAATTATCATTATATAGTGTTGGGCATAAATTAAGACTTTATAGTCACCCATTCTAAGGAATCATCGCTTTGCACATATTTAAAGAGACAAACCAGAATACCAATTATGAAATCGATGTGCCTATTTCTCCTATGCATGTCTCTTGACAAGAATAAATTAGCCCCTACACTAGATAAATACATAGCTGCGTAGAAACAAGAACACTGGACCACTCCATAGGGCTGTGTCACTGCACACCGATTAGAGGAGTAACAATAAGTAGATCAACATTCTACGCATATAATAAGAACTAACATCAGCTACATTTAAAGGGCGGTATCGCTGGATATAATTACCATTCGCTACATTGCTATAATCATCGCCAGATACAAACACTACATCAATTGTAAGTTAACTTGAATACCAATCGCTATGTAAAAGGCTGTTGTGTGAATTCACTACTTATACCGAGTCAAGCAAATGATTTGCAGACCATTAGTTATGGATGAAGTGGGTACTGGTACATATTAATTTACTGTGGTACTATAATTTCAGTCGTAATCAATCAAGGGTAGATTCGCCGAGGTTTAGGTGCTAACACAAGCTAGAAGTAAGAAAAGGAAGAGTTGAAAATTGGGGATGGGAGTGATAACCAGGGCATAAATACTCAACATTAGAAGGTGCAAGGACCATTTTCAGGAACAACCAATGGGGTAGACGGTGGGCCAGAATGTCCTTCTCTCATCATCCTTGCACAGAAAAGCAGGGCATTGAGATCCATAGGTCTTTTAACGCTAAGGTGACAACCGTAGATTAGGCTCCTGGCCGACTGCTCAGGAAAAGAATGGCGAGCTAGGGACGGAAGCTCAGCACCCATGAAGGACACAATCAACATGGCGAGGGGGTCTGGACATGCGGGAAAATGAAGGCTAGGGTAGTCAACAACCATCTAGCTAAGCTAAGGAAGGTTCTAGTCGCCAATTAAAAAAACATCATTTTACTTTTCCATTAATAAGCAGATTCAAGCATAAGTCCTAATACATTCTACCATACAAAAATGAAAAGAGCGTACCGTTGCCTATTCACCCGCTTTGAATTACTTCTCGCGTGCTCCATGCAGCTCCCGCTTGCCGACCGGCGAGACTTCACCGATACCTCCCACCCAACACTAGGGGTACTCTTCTTCCCCCTTAGCCCCTCGAGCCACAAAGGGGCCACACACACTATCCATAGGTTTCGTCTTGCTCCCATCTCGCCTTGCAAGACCAAGCTACCACTCCTCTCTGAGTTGGGTATCCCAACTCCCACAAGTAAATCAGTCAAGTAGATATTTCTACAGCGTAACGTTATGCAAACAGAAGATGATCTTTCATCCTTCTCCTTCCTTCATTTTATAGATTTTTGAACTTCTTTTCTTTCCTAAAATCTTAATTAATTAAAGTTTTAAAAATAAATTCCTAAAAATTCTTCTTCGTACAAGTGTCACCCATCCCCTACATTCCTCCATTATCTAATGTCTTTAGTTAATTAAATATCTCATTTCCCTCACCCACCTAGAGTTACTCTTAGAATCACTCCTAGGTGTCCCCAAATTCCCTTATAGGTTTTAAAGACTTTCCCTATTATGAAGTTGCTAATTCAATTTAAAATTAGAAGGCTCTTAAATGGTAGATTCTTTACTAAGTTGACTTTCCACTTTTTCCCTTAAGTTCCCCTTTTTCCCTTTTTATGTTACCTCTTTTCCCTACTTTCCTATTTTTTTTATTTTCCCTCTTTCCTCTTTTTACTTAAAACTCAAAAGGGTAGGTGTGAAAATTAACCCTTTTTCCCTTTTCTCAATTAATTAATATTTTGAAATTATCAAAGTAAGAAAACCACTCATTTCCCTTTTTCTTTTAAATTTTATTCCAACAGTTTTTTTTTTTTTTTTTTTTTTATTTTTTATGAATAATTTAAATTTCCTACTCCCTTCATGTTACGAGATTAACAAAGATCCTAATTATTATTTAAGTTTTATTTTTTATTTTTTATTATTATTCTTTTTGAAGACAAAATTTTACCACTAGTGTAATTTAGACTTAGGCCTTAAATTTCATACTGGGCGACATTTAATTAGGGAAATTGTTTTTAAAAATTACTTAACATGTTATTCATCTTAGGGCCATCTAGTTTCATCCCTCTAACATCAAAAACGCGATGTGCCCTTCAGGACGCACTAGGTGCTCCAAGGGTGCCACTTGCCTCATTTGTTCCCTTGTGCGACATGCCCTTCAGGACGCACTACATGCTCCAAGGGTGCCACTTACCTCTTGACTGATTTGGTAGACATCAATAACCCCTGGAGTCAACACTCCGCTAGGTGAACTTGTGGGAGACTAAGGGATTCTAAGGAATAAGGCCCCCGTGTTATTGTGCGCCCCTTAGAATCATCGTGAGTGACTATCACAGTCTACCCTCATGACATCGTGGGTCCTCTCAAACTAGGTAATCGTTAACCTACAGTTCGAGCCACAGCGGGAGTGCTAGTAGGCTATGGCAGGGCTGTTGTCCACACCTCTCCCTCAACCTCTCTGGTAGTTGTGTGTGACCCCTTTACTCCATATGTGAGTCTGGTCGGCAATCTATCGTCAGCTTGCATCATCAATGAATCATGTCAGAACATATCCATATCATATCATCCAGTCAGATGCACTAATATCACAGTAAAACAATCAAACCCCAATGGCACACTCCCTGACTCGATCCAGATTCCAAGGGGTTCCATCGATGCCTCTGCATCTGTGAGGTCCAAAACCCTGCACACTCAGTAAAATCAAGTCAATAGCACCTGTGTATGTCAATTTAGTAAAACAACATGTCATCAACCCATAATGCCTCAAAATCAAAATCAAATTTTTAATAGCATAATAATCTGGATCACTTGCGAGCAAGTGTCCTCAAAGAATAAGTTCGCTCAGTGCGCTAGAGTGGGATGTTACATTCTTGTACTAAAATGTTCACCCTTTAAATTTATTTATTAACCAATACATATGATTATTGAATTTAAAAATTTGAACCATATTGTGATAGTGTCATAAATTCTTGTTCGTACTTAAGTGATAATACTCGAGTCAAGTCAAATGAATGAAGGTTTAAAATCTTAAATTTGTAGTGAATGTGGAAAAGATGTGACCATAGAAATAGAAATTGTAAATCTGCTTTGAAATGGTGAGTGCACATATCAATTTCTTTGTGGAACAATAATTGAAAAATGGGCTACTTTAGTGGGAGTATGGGTGAAGGTGAAAGTAAGTATATTTGACAAATCACTGAAAATTGGTGTTAATGGTGTCACTTCAATTGGAAAATCCAATTCCAATCAATTTTACATTATATTTGTTTTATTTTTTAAATTTATTTCTAATCAATTTTATATTATATATGTTTTATTATCAAATAATTAAAGTTTATTTAATTTTTATTAATAACACATGTTTTTATTAGTTAGTGTATCATTTTATAAAATTCATGTATTAGGAAAACATTACTTAAATATATGTTATATTTTTTTAAAAATTTGATAAATTGTTTATTGCGATGATTACTATTCACTACAAAATAATCTTATTACATTAAATTAAAAACAAAAATGATAAGAATTTAATTGGTTTGTTTTACTTTTTGTTTTACCATAAAAAAAAATTAGAGAGAAGTTTTCTTGAATCTCTTTGATTTTGATGAGTTAAAAAATTATACAAATTAATAATATTATAATTATTTTAAAATTAAGATTTAATATGAATACATTAAAAAAATGTTTTGCATTCTCCACCCTCATAAGAAAAATTATATATAATAATTACTTAAATTTTCCAAATTTATTTAATTGGAATTTCATCATTTGTATTCATATTACTCAATATTTAAATTAAAATTACTAATAATAATTATTATTATTTTTTATAAATATAGAAACAATATTTAAAGTATGGGTCATTTGGTGCAGGCGATGCTCCAACCCTACCCCCGCAGGGTTCCTGCATGCATCTCCTGCTCACAGGATCGTTTTGTTCCTCTTTCTTTGAGCCGAAGCGGCTCCTTAGATTCCCTGTTGGAGTCGCTGCTGTGAAAATGCCAGTCCATAGGTCCTTCTCATTCACCCGCATGGCCTCTGCAACTAACCGTGGTTATCCTCGAGTCACTATCGGGGTTCAGGGTTTTGCAGTTCACGCTGTCGAGAGTCACTGCACTCTCGAATCCCCGATTCGTGATTAGCTCTTTCTCTACACGCGCTGGCCCACCTGGCTCAGCTCCGGGTCCACATGATCATTTCTCCACGACCGTGGTTTTACCTCCTTCCGCGACTCCTCCTATGTCCTTAGCCTCCCTCGGCTAGACCATGGTCCATACGACCACCTCCTATATGACCTCAGTCAAATAGCGTCTCATCGAAGTTTCGAGATTCAATTTCCTAATGAGCTCTCCTTTTCCCTTGGCCCCGCCTGGCTAGGCTCTGGCCCACATGACCTGCTCGTATATAACCGTAGCCTTACTCTCTATCGGGGTTTCAGCACTTGCGATGTCACGATTCACAAGTTCCCGTGATTCATGATTTCTCGATTCACGATGCGCTCTAGCCCTCCTGGCTAAGCCTGGTCCACGTGACCGTTACCCGTGACCACAACCTTTACCCGTCGGGGCTACGGGGTTTGTGATGCCTCAGTGCACACACCCACAGGACTCGCGATATGATGATTCCTGATACGCCTCCAGATCGTTGACAACTGGCCTCCACTATGCCGTCGTCCTCCGCTGCTCGGCTGATAGATGCCCCCCACTCATCGGGGTTTCACGGATCGCGATTCTGAAATGCACAAAACACTCGTCACCAGAATCCTTGATTTCCAGATGAACAAAATGCCGACTGTGCCTGATATTTTGCCACCTGTCCCTGCAGATGGACGACTTAGCTTCCTCCTTGGGATTTCGAGACTTTCGATGTCCCGACGCCTTGTCCTCTGGACTCGTGATTCTCCGAACGTTGATTAGCCGATGGGAAACCTACCTGTCGGTTCTCCTCGATGGCACTAGATGATGGCCACGCGTCCCTCAAATGGATGATCCCGATTACGTCGAGATTTTGAGACTTCTCCTGTCCCGTTTCTCTTGTCCCCGAGAACTCTGATTTCCCGATGTGTCAAACACCGATGGTGCTTGATCTCTGACACCTATCCCTCCGATGGACGGTCCAGATCTTATCGCGGTTTCGAGACTTGAGTGGTCATGATGCCTGGTGTCCCGGATCTCCGGAACGAATGATCTTGTGACATGTGTCCCTCTCCAAGTGGATATCTTAGATTTGCTCTCGGGATTTAGAGACTTTCGAGACCCCCGTTCTCATGACCTCGAGAACTCCGATTTCCCGATGGCCAAAATCCCGACTGCTATCCCACGTGCAGCTTCTGCCAATCCAACGGCTGACAGGATTTCCCCTTCCGATCTGGCGGCTCAGATCGACTCTTCTGTGCGCTCCTCCTCCTGAGGCTAAACCATGCGCTACTTCTCCCGATCCAATGAATGATGGGATTTCTTCACGAGATCCGACAGCTGTCGGTCCCCTCTTTCTATAGGCTCTTTCGGAGCTCCTCCTAGACGTAACTGTTCAACGGTCTATATCTGCTTTCTCCGCCTGATCCGACGGTTCTTGTTGCTCCCTCCTGAATGTCTAAGCTTTCTTCCCAGGCTAGGAAGAATTCTACGCTCCCAAAGGCTTCGACCTTTGCTTCCTTTCTGCCCTGCGAACTCCTCGACTTGAGTCTCGCCTGTGTGTATGAAAACACTATCCTTCTTGAGCTTCTGCACTTTGAATCCTCACGGGATTCTTTGACTCCTGCACTCCTGTAGAGTCTTTGCGCGCAAAGCGCTATCTATCCTGAGCTTCCACGAACACTCAGACCCCTTGGGGGATTGGTCCTTCTTCTCCCTGAGATGGAGAATATCAACGCCTTCCTGGCTTCCTGCTCAAGCAACCTCCTTACTGAGTCTTTCTGGGTATTCAACAACCCAATACAGGTCTCTCAGTGGACTCTGCTTTCTGCTTCAGAACCCCAAGAGTTCTTTCCTCCTGCGCCTGCCTGCACACTTACTCAATGCCCTCCTGGCGGAGTCTGTTTCCTCAGAACACTCAGCAGTCCTCGGTTTCTTCCATGCAACCTATGCACTCGCTCGGTGCCCTTCTGACAGAGCTTCTCAGAATCCTCAGCAATTTCTGGTCTTCCTCAAACTCTCAACGGAGTTCTCCTCCAATGCAATCGTGCATATGCTCAATGCCCACTTGGCAGAGCTCCTACAGAACTTACAGTAAAGTTCTGTCTGCAACTGTGTCTCAGCTACATAGTCTTACCTCCCGGGTTCAGCAACGTCACAGGTCTTCTTCTCCTGAGTTGATGACTTCAGTCTGTGCCTCAACACGTCTCTGTCTAACTCCTCACGAGTTCAGAAGCGCATCCGCTGTGCACCGGTATTCAGAGTCTCAGCACTCTGTCACGCCCTCATGGCATGAAACCTCAAAGACCTCTCAAACCTGAAATCAGACAAACTCCCTGCAGTGGCATGATAACAACACACACATACAACATATAATGAACACCCACAGACATGCATATAAGATAGAATAATGCAGGAAAACTGCTCTGTTTATATTAAAAATGGCAAATGCCTGTATCTGTACAAATGGTGTTCCAGATCTCTCTCTGGCTCTCTCATACAACCATTCTATCTGACTCAAAATGAGATCTGAAAATCTCTTTTACCTAAGGGGCTCTTAGCGCTTCCCTCCAGGTTCACCTACTCTATTCAATTACAATCAATGGCTGTCTAGTCCAGCGTAGGGATCTAGATCTCAGCCATTCTTGGCATTAAAGACGATCCTATCTAACGCCTGTTCAAAGGCACGGATTTCCTGGCTCACCAGCCTAGACAATTCAATTACATTCAATACAAATTCAAATGAGGCTGCGCCTCCTTTTTTTGCATATGAATGCATGCGTGCTGACGTGGTTGGCTGGCTAGCTGCATGGAGAGATGCTCCTGCATCATACTCCACAGCTGAAAAAATCATGAACTCCTGCTCATGAGCTTCCCCTGTAGCTGCTGGAAATCCTCTTGGATCCCAAATAAGTCTTTGGAGCTGTTCATCCACTCCATTCTTCTTCTGCTACACTGCTGCTGCTGCCTTTTCTCTGCCATCTTCTCTTCACTGGTAGTCTACGCTGACCCCACCATCAGCCTGTTGATCTCCTCGATCACTTCGTCCAGCTGCTCCAGTGGCTGGCTCTGCTTTTGCAGTCTCCTCAGCTGCAAAAATTTTTGGCCATTGGGAAGATCGCTATGATCTCCCATACCTCCTTCATCCGTTTCCAACTTCACGTGTTGGATGTGCACGCCCTGCACTTTTACCCTTTCCTCCAGGGCTTCTATTTGATCCCACAGATCAGCAAAACAAACGCTGTCTGTCTCTTTCTCCTCTGCTTCTGCAACCTCCTCTGTTGCATTTTTTTCATCTTCATCGCTGAAAATATCGAGCCACTCCTCAGAATGCTCATTATCCTTTTCTGCCCCTTCGACTGACAGCTCCAATGCTACAACTCTTTCTCTTTTAACCCCCTGGCTGAAATCATTGAGTCATTCCTCAGAACGATCCTTCTCTTTTCTTTCTTCTGCTTGGGCAGTCTGCACCATCTGCACCAATTTTTCTTCTTCTACAGTCATCATCAGCTCAAAATCCCTTTTGTCAGTCACATCTGACTGCTCCCCTGCTGTTGCTGTATCATCGGCAACATAATTTTCTTCTTCCTCATGGGAAAATGGTAGGAATATTGAAATTCCCCCAATCAGAATATCATTCTGGTGTTCCTCCTCTGTCAGCTGCATCTGCTGATCTCCTTGTGAGCTCATCTGCTCTGTCAGCTCCTCTGGCTGATCCAAATTCATCGGCCCATCCCTGCCCACCTGGAAATATAAGATGCTTCCGCTGCTTCCCTGGCAGACAATGAGATCAATAGATCCCATTTTCATCAGCACTCCCTGCTGAATTGAACTCTCCATTGAGTCCGTGAGACTTTCGGACAGTCTCAATTTTTCATCTCTGCCCTCTTGGCAGTTTAACACGCTTCCGCTGCCCTCTTGGCAGTCTTCGATGCTTTCACTGCCCTCCTGGCAGTCTTCGAGATCTTCATCTAATATCCTTTCATTGCCCAGCTGGCAATGCAAAGTTTCCCGACTGTCCTCACGACAGTCTTTGAGATCCTCAGCCGATCTCATTTCTGTTCCCTTTCCCATCTAGCAATATGGAAATATTTCACTACCCTCTTGGCAGTATATGAGATCCCTCAGTGGTCTCTCATCATTTCCCAATTGGCAATTTGAAATTCCTTGGCTGTCCTCATGACAGTCTTTGAGATCCTCAACTGATCTCAATTCGCTGCCCTCCTAGCAAACTGGAATTTCTTCTCCTCTGCCCATCTGGAATTCTATGAGATCCTTAGATGATCCCAATTTATCTTTTTCATCGAGACCTTTCCCAGTCTCTGGTTCACATACCTGAACCAATTCTTCATCCTGTCGCATCCACAGTTCCAGCTTCTCTATCTCTGCTCGTATATCCGCGAGCTCTCTATCCATTTTTGCAAGCTTTTTTGCCTTGCTTTTCTTCCTACGGCCTTCAGTAACCATCCTGCTACCTCTATCTGCCTTCGTGGTAGATTTGTTGCTATCACTCCACATCAAGAGTGTCTCCAACTTCATCCTTACAGTCCTGCTGATTGTCTTCTCGACTGCTTCCTACCTGCAAACAATCGCCTACAGAGTCTTCAGTAACTCTGTCTTCTTCCGCTCCTCTGTCTGCAAAAAATACAAACAGATTCCCGCTCTGATACCACCTGATGTGTGTATCAGAGTGCTGATTTATTCCTCTTTCTCCCTCTGTCTGAAATATACAAACAGAGACAAGATCTAATACCACTCTGGTGCAGGCGATGCTCCAACCCTACCCTTGCAGGGTTCCTGCACGCATCTCCTGCTCACAGGATCATTCTATTCCTCTTTCTTCAAGTCGAAGTAGCTCCTTAGATTCCCTGCTGGAATCACTGCTGTAAAAATCCCATTCCACAGGTCCTTCTCATTCACCCGCACGGCCTCTGGAACTAACCGTGGTTATCCCCGAGTCATTATCGGGGTTTGGGGTTTTGCGGTTCACGCTGTCGAGAGTCACTACACTCTCGAATCCCTGATTCACGATTAGCTCTTTCTCTACATGCCCTGGCCCACCTAGCTCAGCTCCGGGTACACATAACCATTTATCCACGACCGTGGTTTTACCTCCTTCCGCAGCTCCTCCTATGTCCTTAGCCTCCCCCAGCTAGACCATGGTCCATACGACCACCTCCTATATGACCTTAGTCAAATAGCATCTCATCGGAGTTTCGAGCTTCAATTTCTCGATGAGCTCTCTTTTCCCTTGGCCCCTCCTGGCTAGGATTTGGCCCACATGACCTGCTCGTATATAACCGCAGCCTTACTCTCTATCGGGGTTTCGACACTTGCGATGTCACGATTCACAAGTCCCCGTGATTCGTGATTTCCCGATTCGCGATGCGCTCTAGCCCTCCTGGCTAAGCCTGGTCCACATGACCGTTACCCGTGACCACAGCCTTTACCCGTCGGGGCTACAGGGTTTGTGATGCCTCAGTGCACACACCCACGGGACTCACGATATGCTGATTCTCGATATGCCTCCAGATCGTTGACAGCTGGCCTCCACTACGCCACCGTCCTCCACTGCTGGTCTGATAGCTGGGCCCCACTCATCGGGGTTTCAAAGATCGCGATTAAAAAATGCAAAAAACACTCGTCACTGGAATCCCCGATTTCCCGATGAACAAAATGCTGACGGCGCCTGATCTTTTGCCACCTGTCCCTGCAGATGGATGACTCAGATTCCTCCTCGATATTTCGAGACTTTCGATGTCCCAACGCCTTGTCCTCTAGACTTGCGATTCTCCGATCGCCGATTAGCTGATGGGAAACCTCCCTGTCGGTTCTCCTCAATGGTGCTAGATGATGGCCACGCATCCCTCAAATGGACAATCCTAATTACGTCGAGATTTCAAGACTTCTCCTGTCCCGTTTCTCTTGTCCCTGGGAACTCCGATTTCCCAATGTGTCAAACACCGATGGCGCTTGATCTCTGACACCTGTCCCTCCGATGGATGGTCTAGATCTTATCGCAGTTTTGAGACTCGAGTGGTCCCGATGCCTGGTGTCCCGGATCTCCAGAACAGATGATCTCATGACACATGTCCCTCTCCAACCGGACGACTTAGATTTTCTCTCGGGATTTCAAGACTTTCGAGACCCCGGTTCTCATGACCTCGAGAACTCCGATTTCCCAATGGCCAAAATCTCGACTGCTATCCCACGTGCAGCTTCCACCAATCCAACGGCTGATGGGATTTCCCCTTCTGATCTAGTGGCTCAGATTGGCTCTTCTGTGCACTCCTCCTCCTGAGGCTAAACTGTGCACTACTTCTCCCAATCCAACGAATGATGAGATTTCTTCACGAGATCCGACAGCTGTCGGTCCTCTCTTTCTATAGGCTCCTTCGGAGATCCTCCTGGACGTAACTGTTCAACGGTCCAGATCTTCTTTCTCCACCTGATCCAGTGGTTCCTGTTGCTCCCTCCTAAACGTCTAAGCTTTCTTCCCAGGCTAGGAAGAATTCTACACTCCCAAAGGATTTGACCTTTGCTACCTTTCTACCCTGCGAATTCCTCGACTTGAGTCTCGCCTGTGCGTATAAAAACGCTATCCTTCTTGAGCTTCTACCCTTTGAATCCTCATGGGATTCTTTGACTCCTGCACTCCTGCAGAGTCTTCATGCGCAAAGCGCTATCTGTCCTGAGCTTCCATGAAAACTCAGACCCCTTGGGGGATTTGGTCCTTCTTCTCCCTCAAATGGAGAATATCGACACCTTCCTGGCTTTCTGTTCAAGAAACCTCCTTGCTGAGTCTTTCTGGGTATTCAACAACCCAATACAGGTCTCTCAGTGGAATCTGCTTTCTGATTCAGAACCCCAAGAGTTCTTTCCTCCTGTGCCTGCCTGCACACTTACTCAACGCCCTCCTAGCGGAGTCTCTTTCCTCAGAACACTCAACAGTCCTAGGTTTATTCCGTGCAACCTATGCACTCACTCGATGCCCTTCTGACAGAGCTTCTGAGAATCCTCAGCGATTTCTGGTCTTCCTCAAACTGTCAACGGAGTTCTCCTCCAACTCAACCGTGCGTATGCTCAATGCCCACTTGGCAGAGCTCCTACAGAACTTACAGTAAAGTTCTATCTGGGACTGTGTCTCAGCTACACAGTCTTACCTTCCGGGGTGTTCAACAACCTCACAGGTCTTCTTCTCCTGAGTTGATGACTTCAGTTTGTGCCTCAACACGTCTCTGTCTGACTCCTCATGAGTTCAGAAGCACATCCTCTGTGCACCGGTATTCAGAGTCTCAGCACTCTATCATTCCCTCATGGCATGAAACCTCAAAGACCTCTCAAACCTAAAATCAGACAAACTCCCTGTAGTGGCATGATAACAACACACACATACAACATATAATGAACACCCACAGAAATGCATATAAGACAGAATAATGCAGGAAAACTGCTCTATTTATATTAAAAATGGCAAATGCCTGTATTTGTACAAATGGTGTTCCTGAGCTCTCTCTGGCTCTCTCATACAACCATTCTATCTGACTCAAAATGAGATCTGAAAATCTCTTTTACCTGAGGGGCTCTTAGCGCTTCCCTCCAGGTTCACCTACTCTATTCAATTACAATCAATGGCTGTCTAGTCCAGCATAGGGATCTAGATCTCATCCATTCTTGGCATTAAAGCCGATCCTATATAATGCCTGTTCAAAGGCACGACTTTCCTGGCTCACCAGCCTAGACAATTCAATTACATTCAATACAAATTCAAATGAGGCTACGCCTCCTTTTTTTGCATATGAATGTGTGCGCGCTGACGTGGATGGCTGGCTGGCTGCATGGAGAGATGCTCCTGCATCATCATCTATGGGATAACATTCTCTATAAACACTGTTCCACCAACTTTCTAGGATGTGGGAGCATGGGAGTAGGGAAACTCAAATGGGGACGTGTGGGAGCCACCTCCAAATTTCAGGGAAATTTATGGGGATGGGGGGAAGTTAGGGT
>JZKD02S1699685.1:28522-45411 GCA_000966675.3 Picea glauca
GTCTTCCCGTGAGGGATTTCACCATAAGGGGACCACTTTGGAGTTCATCCGTTTGTGCACCTTATCAATCATGATAAGACAATAATGAGTCATCTATACATTTTTCCGACAATGCATCATATACCAATGAAACCACATCGATCCATGTTCATCATGTATCAATGAAAATTCATTGATCCATCTTCATCTATGCATTCTCATCAAGGAAAATACATATTATATTACATCAATCATCAATCAATCAATCCTTTGACATCAATCAATCACTTGACATCAATCTATCACTTGACATCAATCTATCAAACCATTGGCATCAATGACAACATGATCCAACAGTCATTGATGCCAATGGTTTGATTATTTGGGAGATTGTTGGATCATGTGTCATTGATGCAAATGGTTTGATTGATTGATGTCAAGTAATTGATTGATTTATGATTGATGACAATGATATATGTCAAAGTGGAAACCAATTGATAAAGATGGATCATTGATGATGCATAGTTTGTTTGATGAAAATATGACTCATTATTGTCTTATAATGATTGATAAGGTGCATAAATGGATGAACTCCAAAGTGATCCCCTTATGGTGAAAGCCCTCATGGGAAGGCGCTTTGCAGATTGAGTTATCCTAGAAGAACAGTTTGAGGACCCATGCTTGTATGTGAAATAATGAGATGAATATCAATGAAGTTGTTGGTGAAACTATCTTAGATGGATAGTGCTTGTCATGCCATTTCCTATGGTATGTGGAATTTCACATAACTCCTCACGGTTTGAGTGTTATGGCCTTATGAAGTTGGAGGACCCCCATATGAAGGCTTGAAGCCCCCAAGGTCAAAGAAGTCAAAGTGACCTAAAATAAGAAATCATTATTTAATGATAAAGTAAAGTGACAAAGTCAAGATGGATTATTTAAATAATAAAGAGAAGTGACAAAATCAGGAATGAATATTTAAATGATAAAATATTGGAGAATTTTCTATTTATGGAGAGTTGTCAACCCTAAAAATAAGGAAAATAGGTTAAGTGACCTAGAAATGGGTTAAGTAACCTAAAAATGGGTTAAGTGACCTAGAGGAAGAAAGTATAAATAAGATAGATATGGTGTCTTATAGATTATCCCTTTTGTGGATCAATGGAGAGCTTCTTGTGAATATGTTTTGGAGTATTGATGGAGAGCTTCTTTTGAGAGAATATTATTGGTGTGGATCTCTTGAGCATGATTGAAGATATATTATGAGGAAGAAAGCGAAAGGAGGATCTCATGGACAGATCAAAGTTTCGGCAATGTCAGTGATCTTGACGAAAAATGTCTCGGAGCTTCAGAAACCCTAATTTCTGAGGTATAATCAGGTTGTAATGGGCCAGGAAGCGTACACACGCTGGTTGTATGAGGACAGGGTGCGTATAGTGGATGGAATAATGAAGACTTATTTTTGATATGGTGCCAAGCTCCTGGATGATGAGGCAGGTTCTAGATCTACACTCTATGGGCTCAGATCTATCACTGAGACACTGGTATGGTTACATCATTGTCTTGGTGGACATTATTGTTTGATGTGTTGTGAATGCTTAGAGAATTATTGATATGGCGTCTATGATGTGGTTGATTTGGTTGATGGAGTGAGAAATACACTTTTGATTAAGTGGTGACATGATTACTATGGTATAATAGTTGTTTATACATGTTTGAGATAACATTCATATTGATTTATTGTTGTGGAGAATGAGCAAGCTATTGGAGAGCTTGGATGTGTTTTGACTAGATGATGGTTAGATTGGACAGTCAGAGACAGAAGAGAATGATATTTTGATTGCAAATAATCTGAGTTGATCTTGAAGGCAAACCCTAACATCTCAGAAGGTATACACAGGTTGTTGTATACACTGACCGTGTGCATACGCGGGCTGTAGTGAGTCAGGGCGTGTGCACACGTTGGATGCACTAATGACAGGTCACGTACCTTTTGATAGATTGATATATGTTGAGGATTTTTTCCTCATCTCAGTTGGCGCTGAGGGTGTAAGTTGAGTCTTGCATTATAGAGCTGGTGCTCTTGTAGAGTTGTACTCTATTCAGTTGTTCCTGATAAATGCCCAAATAGTTGTCCATAATAAAAATAAAAATTGTACATACATCTTGTGTTCTTTGTGTTCCTTTTGGTGATGACTTGTTGATGATATATTTCTGATATATGTCGTTGATATATGCTCTCATCTAACTGGTTATAAATGACAGCAATGGGTAATGAATAAATGTTGAATATTTACTATGAAGTTTTTGTGTAAGAGAGATTTTTTGGGAAAAAGAGCCCCACACTCATTCACCCCCCCCTCTAAGTGTGGTAGGTGTGTCCAACATTCACTCTATCACACATTGTTTCTCCCAAATGATGAATTCCCAAACAAGCCAATATGTTGACATGTGTTTCTTTTGACGAACAATCTGGATTAACTCTGGACTTCGAAACTTCAGGGGTTTTCTCCTTAGCACACTTTATTTCTCTCGAATGTCAAATTCCCGAACAAGCCAATCTACTGACACATGTTTCTTTTGACAAACGGTCTGTATTAAATCCAAAGTTCGAGACTTTGAGAGTTTTCGCCTTAGCACACTTTGTTTCTCCCAAATGTTGAATTATGAATGACTATGATATCTATGGCTCACAACCACCCGTGCACACATCTGATGACTGAGATATGTTTTTCACCATTGTGCCTTACCTTCTTCTCTTGGCTTGATCTAATGGCTCTGATTTATCCTTGGTGAAATATAGAGGTAAACACTTCTCCCTGGATCTATGGTGTATATCCCCTCTGGGACTTTGAAACTTCAAGCTTCGACCCGTTTTTCTCTATAACACATAAACTTCATCAAAGTCGTGAAGTCCAAAGGACTTGGAGGTTAACTCTCATTCACCTTTTTCCAGATCTGATGGCTAGAAAAGTTGGCCTTTCCCTCCGTGCAGATCTTACACCCTAATTCAATCTTTTGGCCCAACACAATGGTTGTTACGACTTCTTTCTATGTTTCCATTCCATAAACCATTATACCTCATGAGCTTCATAACACGTCCACGGTATTCTCTTGGCACCCAAGGGTGCTCTTAACTCATAGTTTTTCCATTTTGACAACAATTCACTTTGAAACCTTTGTTTCATTAACCACTTACACAACCCATCTAGGCTCAGTGTTGAAACCATGGGCTCTGAACTTGAATTTTTTCCATTTCCACAACAATTCCTTTCTGAAACTTTTACTTCAACTTCCACTAACATGTCCCATATAGGCTCAGTGTTGAAACCATGGCTCTAATAACATTCTGTAACATCCCCCGACCACCCAGGTCGGGGCATGCTACTCCAGATAACGCTCTGATACCATTTTGTAACATCCCCCGACCACCCAGGTCGGGGCACGCTACTCCAAATAACGTGCTGATACCATTTTGTAACATCCCTCGACCACCTAGGTCGAGGCACACTACTCTAGATAATGCTCTGATACCATTTTGTAACGTCCCCAACCACCAACAAATCAGGCACGCTACCTTAGACATAACTCTTTTGCGGAAATATTCACAAATAAACTTAACAGGAAATGAAAGAGAGAATATGGAAACATATATGTAGCGAAACACATGATATTATTACAAGAATCACATACATGCACTCAAATACATAATTTAACCATTAAGCACATAAAATATACTTATCTCTTAATTGAAGTACACCAACTGCGTGCAGACCTTCCACAAACCTTCTGGCCTTAGACCATGTTGCTCATTACTCTCAACAGTGGGTCACCCCTGAGCTGGGACTAAACTCTACCACGAAAGGGATTCCTCAGCTAGGCAAGGACAACATGAAGTTGCATAGTACAATGGGAAGGATTTCCTCCAAGGATCCACTTACACCCACATCTCACAGAATCTCATTCCCCACATGATTGTCCCACCCTAGGAGTATACACCTTCACTGTCCCACAATCTATCAACTGCTTGACCTCCCTTTTCAGGGCTTTAGCAATAGCCAGATCAAGAATTCTTAGAGCTCTGTAGCTTCTACTAGACTCCCTCCAGGAGAACTCACTTTCTCAACACACTCTCTCACCTGGAGAGAGTTTCTCACATGCCTGACAACCTTCTTCTTCTATCCACGAGCCTGAAAACCCGCTTCTTTACTCCCACTCCTCAACACATGAGCATGGTGATGGCAACAACAGAAATGGACGTGGTAACGGTAATGACTGAACAATATGTAGGCAACCCGAAGGGTACATGTACATCAATGGTATCAATTCGGTCTTGTTGTAGAGGTTCAAGTGGTTGGGGAATTTCAACAATGGTGTTCCAGGGTTCCCGTGTGCTTGCTGGGTGAGCTGGTGCAAAATGGAAAAAGGATCCAAAAACAATAATAATTCCCACTTCTATTTGCATGTACCTGGGATAACACATGGCCCTCATGAAGCATGTCCCTCTGCACTTGGATTTTGTTCCCTTTTCCCAAAGGAACTTAAGATATCAGGGTTCATTTCCCAACTTTATTATTTTTTAGGAAATACATTATAATATTCCCTTAGGTTAAGCCCTCAAGCTTATCCCCTTTCTCTTGTCCTCTCAACCCCCTTCCCTTAACCAACCTATTGGAAATTAGTCCCCCATAATTCTTTCTTTGTGGTCGGTATACACGCAGTCATGTTGTTATATTAATAATATGAATATTTACATGTACAAAATAGGCTCATGGCCTTTAACATATAGGTTCTCTGGCCTAATAAGCACATAATCCTCCTAACTTATAACACTTGGCTCACCAACCTACAAAACATGTTAAAATTCATAATTACAATCGGGGCTCGGCCTTGGGATATTATAGATAGTAAATATGGAAGAGGATTGGTTTGTCATAGGTTTTCATCAACAAGTTCAAAAAGCGTATGAGAAATAATGTCATGATAGGCACATTAAAAAGAAGAATTTTCATACACGAGACTTAGTTTTTCTTTATGACAACAAGTTTTTGCAGCACCCTCGGAAGTTTCATATGCATTGGTTAGGTCCATATGTGATAAGGTTTGTGAGATATGGAGATGTTATCTAGCTGGATAAATAAAATGGACAAGTTGTGGAAGGACTGGTTAACAATAGTCGGTTGAAACAATATAGGGATAACTGTACTTTTGCACTCTATTATGAGATTGCAGTATGTGTACCATAGTACTTCTATTATAGTGTATTATAGAAAGAGAAAGAAAAGAAAAAAATAAATAAAAGAATTCAAAGTGATGCATAAGGTTAAGATAATAAGGAGATAAATCAAGAAAAAGTTGTAGAGATGTAGAGAGAGGAAGTAATTATGCATAGAAAGGAGGATTGAAGTGAAAAAATGATCTGCACAAAAGGGTGGGAAAACACATTAAAGAGAATACATGATGGGAAAATCATCAAAGAGTGATCATAATGATGAAGCAGGGGAGATGCATATACATAAATGGAAAGTGGTGATGAGACCATGATAGACTAGCGATATCTAGACCAGGATCCAAAAAATAATATGAATTTATTGCAGAGTATGGAAAGTATTGAATGTGAGTACATGTTGGATTAGAATACATGTTTGAAGCATGAAAAGGGAAATTAACAATTGATGATAAGTTATAAAATAAGTTGAGGGGTCGATGGAAAAAATTTATTGTCATTTGAGAGCAATGAGAGAAGAGATCCAAGCGAACACACACATAACTGAAGAGGAAAGTGTTTTTCACAGAGTTGTGGCATCATACAAGGTACAAGTAGCATCATAATCAAGAATTAATAAACCATGCACTAACCCCCCAATATAAACTATACAACAAGGAACCGCAGGAGCATCCAATTGAGAGCCAAGTTTGGAATTGTTTTTGAAGGAGTATATTGTTATAACCCTAATTTGCACTAGACATGCATACCTGGAATCAGTCCATCTTACTTGCTATCTTTTCCAAGCCATCATTGAACAACTCTTCTAAAAAATCATTTTCTTGAAGATGTATGCGCCCTGCACCACTACTGCCCGCGTACACACACTTGTTGCACCATTACAGCTCGCGTACACTCACAATGTGGTTACAAAATATTGGGGCAAAGGGGGGGATATTGAAATGGGTAGAGTTTCTTTTCTCTCATTCTTCCTTTTGAAATGGGACCCCAACACATTGTGAGTGTATGCGGGATGTAATGATACAACAATCATGTGTATGCGGGCAGTAGTGGTGCAAGGTGCATACATCTTCAAGAAAATGGTTTTTTAGAAGAGCTATTCAATAATGGATTGGAAAAGATAGAAAGTAATATGGCCTGATGTCAGGTATGCATGTCTAGTGAAAATTAGGGTTATAACATATATACCACCCAAAAATCCTACAACGAAGTTGTTCAGGTTACAAAAGGAAGCAAAGTATGAGCTCATGGAGCTAGAAATTCCACCAGGTGTAATCATTGAAGAGGATATGTTAGGTGCAATGGAGAATATGAAGTTTTCATATCATGACCTATCATATGAGAAGAATTTCCCGGAGTTAGCTCTAAAGAAATATTGGAGGATAGTCATTTTCCCATAGATATAATTTATCCTAGTTGAGCCACAGGCTTGGGAAGCACGATAAGAGAAATTAGGGATTTTGAACTTGTTAGAGATCCTGCAGTTTGGTAGGAGTGTCGAGATCAATGTGTGTGTGAATATGTTGTTAAGATTCATCCATGGAGAATACCTATAGATGGACAGAGTCGTGTCCATATATACAAAGTTGATTGCATGGATAACAAGGTTTCCAACAGAAGGGGAGGACCCATTAAATATTTTTACAGATAAGTTGAATGAAAAATCTTTGATGAAAGAGAAGTTTGATACATTTATAGGAGTGCACAGGCTCGATATAGAAAGTATCAATGAAAACTACGTCAGGTTTGAAATGCAAATTTTGACTTTCAAATTGATAAGGAAGTGTTGCAAGGATCAAGTGTCAACATGTGCAATAGCAGTAGTGGAGAAGTGCATAGAAAGCGTACAAATGAACTGGGTGACATTCCTATTAAATAATTTTTTGATAGATTGCAGAGTGTCATAGGACAAGGGATCAAAATTCCACTATGCATGGTTGTTAATATTGATAGAATTGGCTTGGAGGGAGACGAAAGACACACATGTTTTGTCAACTATGAAAAAACCATGTTTGGCAGCAAGATATGAGAACTTATGGCATATTGCGCACAAGGAGAGACAGTTGGATAAGAAAATAACTTTTTACATATATAAAGAGGTAATTCAACAATGCATTCAATATACACTACACATATTAGCGCAGGTGGTAGAAGTGTACAAGGAAGTTGCACATTTTAGAGAAGGATGCTATCATATGTACATTAAAGCAAAGTGGGACCCAACTTAGGAATGGCTTACCATGAGATACAAGGTGATTGAAGAAGAAATGGGACATATTATGGAAGATTGGAATATCGAGTGGAAGATACCAACAATGGAAACATAGAATCCAAAGACAATAATTAGGAGATTATGAAGAAGAAGGAAAAGGAAATGAAGTAGATGGCATAGGTGACACACAAAAGACTATACCCCAACTGCGAGAAAAGAGGAAAGACATAGACAAGGGGAAAGCATCCCAGCAGTGAAAGAAGAGGAAAAATGTGATGGAAACAACCATTCAAACAATAACATACGATGCCTTAGAAAATATCATAGATCAAGTCAAGGAGGTTACTAGGGAGGCTTTTGACAGAGTGACATAGAAGCAAGAATAAATGCACTTGGATGTGCAAGCGCACATTATCACATTGCGATAGATTTTGGAGAAAACTAGGATAATTCCAAGAGAACAAGAATAGACACAACGTATGACAATGAAAATACATCAGTAGAGAACATAGTAACAAAGTTATCAACAAGAGCATTAGAGTTCCCAATGACAGACATGTAGGAGAAAACACAAGCACTAAGTCATATTGACTCAGTCTTGTCGTAATTGTTGTTGAATGTATTAAAAGGTTTAAAGATAAGAATTATGCAGGAGATACATTTGCATACAATGTAGATGGAAATGTAATTGACCAAAGTGACCAATGATAAGTCAACATTGTATATAGAATATAGAAACTTTATGATCAAGCATGATGAGGATGAATAAAGAGTAGTAAGGTTGAAAAAACGTAGTGAAAGAAGTGTACAAACAATTTCTAGAGATACCAACGGATGTTGACACCCCTTTGGAAGAACAAGTGTCAAATATTAGTAAATCCAATCAAGGTTTCCACATGAATATTACCGATTTGGAGCTACACTAGACATCGAGCACTCCACTGAAGGAAAGAGAGAAAAGGGAAAAGATGGAGCTAACAACTATAAAGAACATCAGAAGTGTGGAAGCATAGTGTGCCAATCTATAAAATGAAAGCATAGAAGTATGGACTCAGTTGACTGAAGACACCAAGCTACAGGAAATTGGGCAGAAGCTATAGGCTACATAGAACAAGGTGCAAAAGTTTAAGTAAGTGATGAGCACCATATCACTAGCAGAAAAGATGGCAGCAATAACAAAAAATTTAAATTTATACTTAGAGATGAATGAGATGAGGGTGGAGTAGTAGGCTCACACACAAAATATCGAAATGATACTGGAGGAGGAATACAAGGTGACAATAGAATTAATAATTGTACAAGGTGTGGTCAAGAAGGTGGTACAATAAAGTGTCAAAAAATTGAAGACCCATATTACTACAGACATGGTCGAGGGAATTGGGTAGCAAGAAACACAAGCCAAAGAAAATATCACAACTACAAGGGAAACATTTCCGAAGTTCATGGAGACATGGAAGAAAGCTTGAAGTGGCTTGGGAGGATCCACATATGAGTATTGGGGGCCTCTTGGAGAAGGTCATTTTGGGACACGTTTTGGAAATCATGTAGGAGCGAACCACACGACAAGTCGTCTAAGGTGCTAGGAGTCAATGTGTGTAGAAGATGGAAATTAGTTAGAAGTAGTTAGACCTTTTGGTCCATTTTGTAACGGGCTAAGCACTAATATCAATGTATAAATATGTATGGGTTTTTTGTAGAAGGTATTTGTTGGAGTGATATGATGATAGTTGAAAAGTAAGAAAGAGAGAGCTAAGTGTGTATTATATGTGCATAAGACTAGGGAATTTTGGGTAGAACTAATGGATCTTATTTGAGCGTAGTGCACACCTGTTGTAAGAACTAAATATGAATGAATAATACAAGAATCCAACCATTGTGGATGTAGTCCAGTTTGGGGTGAACTACGTTAAATTCTTGTGTTATGATGTGTTTGATGTCATGATGTGTTTGATGCTTAAGGTTTAATATGAATATGTATCTGATGGTTTTGCACACATGTTGAATGCTTAAGTAAGATTAATATGTCATATGTTATTATGTTTCTATGATTTCACACACATGATATATTGCATGTTGGATGAATGTTAATCCATAATGCAGGTTAGATCGATCTCAATTCCCTTCATGACTACGAAATCCTGGTTCCCGCAGTCCCCATAGGTACCTCAGGTGAGACTTCACTTGCTTGCGGGTTATGACAAAAGGGCCAATATATTTAGGGTTTTATTGGTGATTTAATGTTGAACCTCATTTCTTCCAACTGCATGCCAACAATGGCCTTCATCAACATACTCAATGTGAAAATAATGTCTATATTCCCACATGGATGGGAAGAAATGCATTTGTAAAAATGCGAACAAAGGGCGGTTTCATATGTCTAATAACTGAAGCATTAATAAAAACACAATACATGCTACAATTCAAATGCGCAATATTATAAATAGAATACGATACTCAAAGATGATATTATAGATTTTTTGCACCAGATCCCTATGTTTAGTGCATCCAGATCTTATCCATGTGGGTTACAACCGGGCATCGCGTATTTCTCTTGTATCTAGTAAACCACCCAACTGTTGGGACATATTTTTGGCATATTTTATTTTAAATGATCGGGATAAGGCGTGTTTCTACCGTTCAATCATCTAAATGCTTTTCTTTAACAGTCTCATTTCCTTCTTTTATCTTCATACAACGTGACCCATTGTTGCATTGCCTCCGTGTTGTAAAGAATGAATTTATTGATGACATCCATTTCAAAATTCATTTATGTATACAAAAATTCAAAATGAATAGCATGATATCAAATATATATTACCAAATTAAAGAACAAATTATTGATGGCATAAAAATTTCTAATTTCATTGATGTATAAAAGAATTCAAAACAAATAGAATGGGATGAAAAATATATTATCAACGTCAATGTAAACAATTTCTCTATACTAAATTGAAAAAATGTAACTTACTCTTTATCAAGCACATTTTTCTATTCATTTGGAGTAGCTCCCCTTCCCTTTTGTCCTCATATCAATTATTGTCCCAAATGATTTCCCTTTTTGTGTCGTTAATTTGCTTGATGTACTCACTAGTATAATGGAATGAATCATATACTATGTACCCCTCTCCCATAGATCCCTTCAGTTTTTCCCTTTGTCGAACAAACCCATTCATTTTTTTCATGTGCCTCTCTAATAAGAACATCCAATGACATGAGAGCACCATAGATAATTCAACCTCATTGGGTAGGTGAATTAGAATAGGACTTACAATTCCATAAAGCTCGTTTGAACTTTCTTCTCAAACATACAAAAAATCTCAACTCTCTCTCGGTGCCACTGTGGAACGTTATCCATATGAATATCCCTTGAAGTGATCCAATGTAAAAATTCAGATAATTTCTATATGGTACGTCATAGGTCTTGGGGGAATTCAACACAAGAACAAAGTATAATGACACTACACAATAGACACACACATCATTAATTTCCATCAAACTGTGAGTGCATAGCATATTTTTACTGACGTCAATATAGAACTAGAAGAATCATGTATTTAACATACATACCCTTAAAAGGTTCATATGGTCATGTAATTTCAACCTCGAAAAATTCTCATCTACAGTGAAGCAATGTCGTAGAGTTGACCCATATAAAGAAGGTTCCTTCATACCCAATATAACATTCTTCACCATATAAATATCATCTTTCTTCAAAATCGATGGAACATCACCTTCTTTAAAAGACCAATAGGGACTAACCTCTCCTCTAGTTTCATTTTTTGGCTAATGTCGCTTTTTAGTATTTGAATCAATAAGATCTCTCCTCACATCCATTGTGTTGCTTTTATTCCATGATAATTTCCTCCATAAATAAGATGAAACATTTTTTAATATATGCATGGGATCCGGTAAGTGGCCAATATTAAGATGCTCCCAATATGGAAGATCATAAAACACATATTTCATTTTCATCCCAATGAGAATTTGCTCAACATAGGTGTCAAAAAAATTAGGATCATCGAACAAAGGCTCCCCATTTGAATCAAAGAATTCTTCCATTTCCTTCTTCTTATCTATCTCATATTCCCTATTCCAATCTGTTGGTGTGATTATGTTAGGCCTTTTTGTTCTCTCGAGTTTACCATTGAAAGAATATGAAACTCTTCTATAAGGGTGTTCTTCTAGGAGGAATACCCTCAAACAATCATACACCAGATTTTGTAGGTCATTGGACCACCTAGCCTTTATAGAAGGTCCACAACATTTACATTCATGATACCCTTTTGTTACAAGAACTGTGATGTTAATGTATACATAGCATGTTAGTGTCAAAAATATAGTTGGACCAAATGAATTATGCCAAATAAAATTAAAGATATAAACAAATCGATGAACATGCTTACCAGAGAAAACTCCTAGTCCTGGATAATTGTGTGTGGCATATGCACATATTCCATACAATGTAAAATGTGTCTCCATTGGGACGGGTCTTGATAAATCATATACATGTATCCCTTCCCATAATTTCTTAAATTCATTGATAAGTGGTTCGATGTAGACATCCATTCTCTTCACTTGTCTTCTATCCAAGACTATAAAAGGCAACATAAGATGTTCATTCTTCATGGAAAACCATGGGGGGTATTTTTATTGATCACTATCACTATCCAAACAAAATAGTTGGTGTTTTGGAGAGAATATGGGTTAACTCCATCCATATCTATGCTCAATATAAGTCTTTGTACTTCATTCTTGAATTTATCAGGCCATGTATCCTCTATATGATTCATGGCTATTGAATCTGTCGGGATTCACATAACTCTCAGATCACTTCTATGTGAGGCATGCCACCCCTGAAACATGGCTAATTTTTTTCAATGAAATATCCTTTCAATCCTTGTAATTATAGGCATGTGCCTCAATATCTTATGAGGAGTACCATGTGCCTTACCCTTGTTTTTATTTTATTTATGGTACATGTCATGCCCACATTCTGGACATATGTCTTTATCCACATATTCATTTTTGTATAGAATACAATCATTCGGGCATGCATGCATGGTATGATGTGTACTCAACACCCAACATTTTTAGCATCTTCTTTGCTTCTGCACAACTATCGAGCAAGCGATTATCACTTGAAAGTACCTTATTTTTAATAACCTGCAATTAGTGGGCAATAGAAACTTACACTGTCATTAAGCATGAAAAAAATAAACCCTTTTCTTCCTTCATTGTGAGACAAGATTCCTTAAAATATTAGGGGAATTAATGGTTAGTTACCTCATAAGTTTCATGAAACATGTGTCTGACATACCATACATTGCTTTAAAGTTGTACAATAACATTGGTGTCCCTAGTTGGGTAGACCTTGAATACTCTTGTACTGGACCAAATAGAGGGGTGGTGTAATCATATTTCAGGTTTTCATAGAAGGTATCTATGACATCAATGTCATCCCCTAGTTCATTTTGTTGGAATGCATCTACCAAAATTCCCTCCATGGCCTAGGTATCCCACAAGAAATCATCCATACCAACTTTGTCCCATTTCCTTCATCCCAAACATGTGAATAACTAGTGTTCCTATTGAGGTTTTGAATTGGTGACTCGGGACATAGTAGGATTTGAATAGGTGGTTGTTACCATTCTCGGTATGCTTCCTCTCCGAGTTATTCTCGTTTAGCAACAAGTTTTCAACTAGACATCGTAGTGGGGTGCAACTATAGAGGGTAGATAGGTCTCCCTTCATCAAAATCTTGATTGTAACAATATTGAACATTGCATTGATAATATTAGTAACACAATTCTTTTAATATGTTCAAACATTATACCAAACACTTATTAGAATCATGGACATTTTCTTCCCAATAATAAACATGAACCAATCCCTTTATAAAACAAATTTTGAATTAAGAAATACATTTTCATTAGTTCCATTGGAAATCCAAAAATACAGCTACTCAAACATCTTTTTCTTATGCCCTATGGGGTTGTCTACATAAAAGAGATCAAATTCATGGTGTAATATTGTTTACCCAAGTTGGTTGCTCGAATATGGAATGTTAGGATTGGTAGTGTAAATAAGTTTTCCATTTTCATCCAACATCTTCTTGCAGTATCTTTCTCCTGATAAGAGCTTGCAGAATTTTGGGACCAAAAGAATACCTTGAGCATCTGAACTCGATCTTGAATCTTGATCCTACAAAATTCAATGAACGATTATTAAACTGCACCTACATACATAACATAAATTCAATGAGATAAATGAATTATCAATCAAATCTAGACATACTACAATTGGCATGAGAGAACTTGAAGGAGTTCCAAAGATATTTAATGAGGCGTCGTTAGAATTTGAAGAATTGGTCATTTGATATTGTAATTATTTTTTGTTTTATTTGAACCAAAAACCGTCATCTTGGGTATCATAGAATAATATGACTTCAAAAATAATTTCGAATAACTTTTACAACTTGAAAACACACTTAACAATTTATTTTTTCTACAATATCATTTTTTTCCACTTGGCTATACAATAAATATCAATATTGCTTTACAAAATATGAAAACATTACTTGATCCCTAAAAATATCCTCGTCAAACATATAAAATGTGAATTTGATGCTCAATTCCTCTCTCACTCTCTTCCTCCTTCCCTCCACTTCTCTCTCTATATCCCCCCCTCTCTCTCTTGCATCAACCCTTCTCTCCCCCTCACTATATATCACCCTCCCTCTCTCACTCACTGTATACCCTTCCCTCTTCGCCCCTCGCCCCCCTCTCTCTCCGCCAGGAATGTTCTTTATCATTTGAAAACACATCGGTGCGTATGTATAAAAAAATTTCACTGGTGTGTTTAATTGAGATAAGCACCGAAGAATGACCTCCGTAATAAACTCCACAAAGAAAAACCTCTGCAAATTTCAAATACAGATGTTTGCATTTTCATTATGAAAATTTGACTGTCTTACAGTGTGTTATTACTTACACACTTCCCCAGTGTGTTATTAATTAAACGTTGCATCGATGTGTTTGAAATTATCTATCCCACCGATTGAAGCAAGTTAGAAAAATAATGTGTGCTTACTATCAATACTTTGAAATTTATTATGAAAATAAATAAGTGTGTTATGCATACATGTTGGCACCCAAAGTTTTGGGTTTAATTTGTGTGCATGCAAAAATGAAGTTATGCATGCACATTCCAAATTTTTTTGCATGCCTAAGGTAATGCGTGAAGAATGATAATGAGTGCATGTAGGAACAAGTTTTGATAGTGTGCGACGGACCTAAAATATTAACGAATGCACATCGGTCCCATTTTTTATGTGCACCATAAATCAAGAAGAAACAAACCAAAATGAATAAAGGAATCAATGGGAAATCCTTTTGAATGAATATTGCTAGCAACACAAGGGACTGTGGAGATGACAAAAGATGAGATGGAAGGGAAGTTAAGATTGCCCTGATTCCTAAAGGCTACATGGATTATATGTAGGTGCTTGAAGCATGCGATGAGTTTTTTTCAGTTGAACGAGTAGAGCAGAGCAGAAAGAGACAAAACTCCTGAGCAGTGAAAGCTATAAAAGGAAGCAACAATATAATAAATGGGGTTAGCAAGATTTTTAGAGGAGATCCATTGAGTCCTTGGTATCAATCTCACTCCGAGCATGTTGTAATATTGTAATGGTTCTAAATATATTCTTGAGTTTGTTATACATTTGAAATCTTAAGAGAATGCAGATTGCACAATGTTTTGTATTTATGAGGATTTATATAAATGAAGATATGAAGTTCTGTAGATGTCATATATATTCTGATTAATGTATGTCTTTGTTGTAATGGAATGAATCTAGTAATAAAGATGCCACAGTTATGATCTATTCTATGTCTATCATGTATAAGTTGGATACATCTGTTTGATTTTTTACTTCTTAGTCCTAATAACTTGTTAGCTATGAGTTTCACGAATTCCAGCCCCGATGGATCCTTATGTGTTTATCCTTCATCCATGTCACAAGACCTTATGGTATTTGTGATCCTCTCTGCATCTCAGGTGATACTTTCCACGACCTTGGCCAAGGATTGATATGTCGATGCTCTTGGGATTTGTTTGGTCAAATTTGGACGAACCCCAGGTCTAAACTCCCTAGAGTTAATAAGTACGCACTCAAGTGTGGAAAAAATGCCAACAAATGGTTTTTTTGCTGGGACTTGAAATTCTTGTAGGGAATGATGAAGGAAAGAGATGAGGTGGAATCCATCTCGGGAGGAAATTCAAGACTAGTTGACTACAAAAGAGCATTGATTTTCCTTGCGAGAAACTCATGGGATGAAAGTGAATGTGAAGAAATGGAAAGATGGTTATCTTTACATGGATATGCATGAACTTTTCTTTGCTAAATTTTCTTGTTTGTTATATGAATGGATAAAAAGGAAAACTACTATAAATTCTACTGTGTGGCCTTTGGAACCAGTGGTTTGGGATCAATCTAAGCTTGAAATATTGACAGTGTTGGATAATAATTAGACTCAGGAAATTGACTTCTAGTTTGATCGAGTAAAATAAGTCTACATTGTTGAGTTTTCTATGGAGTACATCAGTTATTTCAGTGAGGCTAAAAGAAAGTTTGAAGAAGGACCAAGGAAGTAGATGTTGGAAGAGATTCCACTTTGGATAAAAATGTTGTTCATGGAGAAAGGGTTGATGTGCATGGATCTCGATTGAATGGCTGAGTAAACTCCCCTAGTGAGGGGGTGGAGGTTTGCAAAGATAGTGGAAAGAGAGAGAGGAAATGGATATGTTGAGGAGGATCCATAAATTGTTGAGATGAGGTGAGGAATGGAATGGACCCGGAGGAGAAGAGGAGAAAAAGAGATAAGAGGAATGCAAGAAGAGTTGGTATAATAATAAAAGCAGAGAAGTGAGGTAAAAACAATTTATTTAGGGCAACACAATGAGGGTTCAAGCCTAGGATGAAGATAAAATAAAATGCACCGAGTGGTAGTTCTGAAGAGTATGATGTGCCAGAGTGGAGCACATATGAGGATAGGCCTGCGAAGAGGTGTGGGATAGAGGATAGGGTGTACAGTGAGGATACCGATAGTGATAGTAGTAAGGGCCTAGGTGATGAATTTTACACCCCTTGGATGTTGTCGAGTACCAAAACCTAAGAGGAAGATGAAGGGTAGAGAAGTGGTGTGTTGATAAGAGGAAAATATGGGGTGCATAGCAATAGTGTGTTGTTATGAAAGGAAGATAGCACGCAAAGTTTTAGTGCGCATATAGGATAGGAATATAGAGTGCATTTTTGTGGTGTGTAGATAACACCAAAAGATAGAGATCAAAATGTTGGTGCACCAAAATAAGTAGAAGATGGAGGATTCCTGATCCGTCAGGATTTTTCGAAATGACTTATGGTTGAGTTTTTATTTGCATGCATTAATTAACCATTGGTAAACTTAAAGA
>JZKD02S1699685.1:58867-91785 GCA_000966675.3 Picea glauca
AGTCGAACTCTCGGCCATGCATGGCGGAGAGTTTCAGTTAACTGACAAAAAGCCTCGTGTCTCGGCGGAAACTTCCCTGATTTTTTGCATTGTTAGGTACTCGCGGGCTGTTTTGAGCTAGCCCGCAGATACCTGCGTGCAGTAAGAGGACAGCAAGCGGTTTCCCGCACCCAGTGAGAAGTTAGGGCGCGGGTTGTTTGTTTTAAGTGGTTTTTTGAGGAAATACTCAGCATGGCTTTGGCTAGGAAGAGGCATGAGTTGGCCTGATGCCAGGTAAACCTGTATGGTGCATTTTAGGGTTATAACACTTCTTTACTCTTGTCTACATGCGCACTGATATAAATAAAATGCCTATCTGCACGAAACTTCATAAGGGGCCTGAACCTGTCTAGAGTTTTCAGTGTCATACAAGGGAAAGACTCAATATCCCTCTTCAGCTACAGGTAGTAGGTATGGAATATTGCGTTCGACTGCCATTGTTTCCCCATATCGCTTGAATACCAGAGCGTGGTGAACTTCAGAGCTAGTGTCTTGAATGGCTCAATCTCAGGGAAGGTCACTCCTTCCAGCATCTCCCAAGAAATAAACGTGATGAGGATCAACATCCAGCTAAAATGGAACTCATAGCCCTGATCCTAAGCTTCGCGGAAATCCACTTCTAACTGGTTGACTAATTAACTAGCCCAGTTCATTCGTAATCCTTCCATGCATTTTCCTGCGAGGTCAACGACAAACCTCGTGACTTGCATGGGTCTGTTCTTCCTTACTAGCCTACCAACGATAAACTGGAAAGAAAGGCACACTATACCATTCTAAATGGAGGCTACCTTGTAGCCTTGCGTCCCCTTCTCTACATCATCATAGGTGTCTTTGATATTTTGTTCCAGGGCATGATCTGCAACCTTCCCTGGATAAAATTTCTGTGGGTCTAGTCCCTGCATGCTTAATCTGGTGATCTTATGGATCAACGTCAGATCGATGATGATGCATTTTTCCAACCAAATATAACCATCATGGAAGCATGACAGCAGGATCTTAACACGCACTTTAACCTCCTGATGTCTTATGAAGTGTGGTATATTCATCACGTTCAAGATAGTGGACCTCACGATGCCCATAGTCCATGGCTGGGGGATGATATTTGACTTCTTCCCCTTGGTCTTGGTCAAGTACTTATGAGGTGTGAGCATGCCATATCTCTTTCGGTCTCCCAGATTATAGTCGTTGATCTTCAAGGTCGTAATCCTCTCCAACTGTGGTCTAACTATGCATATTCCCTTTGGGAGGTACACAGTGATGACTTTGTAGTCAAAGTCTCTCGAGACACTGTCACGACTCACCACACCGTGCAGGGTTGGGATGTAGTCGGGCATGATAGACGAGATTAACTTTGCATTCTCCAAGTCATCACGATGCTTCATTCATTTCTCAGTCGCAGCTCGGGATGGTTCAGATCCACGAGAAGTTGATGGAGAGGCTTGCACTCCTCTCGTTGATGAAGCTTGAAATCCTGTGGACATTACCTTCTCGACCATTAGATCAATTAGAATTTCCTCTACTGACTTTTCTACTGCGCTAATGTCATCCGACATGCACACTCGAGATCGGATATCTCAGGTTGATGAACAAATACTCAATGCAAGAGAACGGTTGGTGAAGTCTCAACAAACGCGGAATGGTAGTAGTTAGCTCTCTGTGGGCTCAAGAAAAAGGTGTTCTCAGTGCAATGTTCGACGAGATAAGTAGACAACACTGTAATGGTTTATTCTAATGGGTCGAAAAGACTTAATCAATGCAATTCCATTCGTTATGGTGCAGTCCTAATGGTCCAATGGCGAGCTTTGGGTTCATAATTTCTCTTCTAACTGTTCGGGAGCGTCGGTATAATGATCATAATGCCTCCAATAGTTATATTTCTCCACCATGGAGAAGTGCCATTCTGCGTTGTTTTGATATTCCAGCGAAGTTCAAATTCTATAAACCTTCCTTCTGTGAAGTTCTTTACAGAGCCTCTTGCAATTTTTCTAACTTTGCTTTCTTCTTGTTGAGCTTTCTAGCCTTCTTTCCTATAATTTGAGTTACTCGGTTCCTCTTTTCATTTTGATTCTTATCTTCTCTTGTCATAGTAACTTCGCGTTGTTGACAGTCTTTCATAAGTTTCAAGGGTAATACTTATTTTCTGTCTGGGGTAGGTGCTTTACTTTCTTGTGTGGACAGGTTTTTCAAATATGTCTGTGTTCTTTCATCTTCAACATCCAGATCCTTGGTCTTTAGCAGCTTCAATTGGTTCTCTTGTTCTTCCAGTAAGTACGTTATTTTCCTAGCCATGAAATCTCTTAGTTCCTACTTTTTCTGTTCTAGATCCTCCTCTTCTTGTTTCCTTCGTATTTGATCTTTCTCAATCCATGTTTTCCCTAATAGTATATAAAATGGGGAGATTTCTCCAACATGCAGAGTCATAAAAATAATTTTATGGGATATTCCAAAGAAGGGTCTCAAATTCCAATGAGAATATCATAGTACTCCTTGGCACTAAGAAAAACATAAATCATAAGTAAATCAAGAAAACATGCAGTCCTAAATACATCAGACAAGAAGAAAGCATATGAAAATAATCAAGTGAAGCCAATAGTATGCATGAAAATGTATTGACCATTTCACCTAAATTCTATAGATTAACAATATAAATGAATTATTTCACAATGTTAATTTCTTTGTAGGATGTTCCTCAATACAAATAGGCAATAATAGATACCATACCTTTCATAAGTAGTTAAATAAAACATTGCACTAAAAACCTAAAATCAGTTAAAATAATAACAAGAAAGTAGCTAACATATCTTAATTATTATTTAACATATGTTCAGGTACAACCATGAAGAAGATAGTGAGAACATGTCTAAAAAAATTTATACAAGAAAAAGGTTACATAAACATAGAAAGAAAGGACAGAATCTGCAATGTTGGTGGTGAATCCATTGGATGATTTTCTAATCTGTTGTAATTGATTTGGCCTCTTGGGATCTAAGCACTCAACCTTATGTTCTCCAAAAAAAATTGTGTTTCCCTCTTGAACGCTGCTTTTTATTGATTTTCCAATGCTTAATTACAGTTACTTCTTTGTAACGGAATTCTAAAATAAACCTGTTATATTTAAAGTTTCATTTTACGGGAGTTATTTTTCCACGTGTACCATTTCACTCCTTGTCAATATTTCCGTGGGATGCGTAGGAACATCATTCAACTCAGTCAAATAAAGATATATCTTCCACTAAATAAGTTTCTATAAGATTTCTTGGCCATTTTTTTTATATACTGAGCAGGATCTAAAACAAGAAGTAGAACTTCTTAAAAGGAAAAATCCATTTTGAATTTCACATCCTGTGGTTCTATCACCTGAAAAGTGAGGAAACGTCTGAATTCTTCCAATTATAATTATAGTAGTATCATGTACGTTTAAAAGAGGAGATCCAAATTTACCACCAACTTTTTCAAGTACTATAAACAACATATAACGACCTGTAGTAGTTTTGTACGAATCATATTTTCTTTAGATGAACTTAATTTGATTAGGCTGAATTTATTTCATCAAATAGATGGAAAGAACAAACTCTTAAATCCTTTTTTTTTTAGTATTAGGGTTTTAAAACTTTATTTATATTGAAAGGTTGTTTCCAAGGATCATACCTTAAAATTAAAGTTCTCTTCCCAATTTCACGCGTTCACACAATATAGAATCAAATATTCCATTGATTCTATACCAGAAGTCATTGATTCTATACCAGAAGTCGTGGATCTTTCCCATCAAACCCTAATATTAATAAAATAATTTGTTTCTGAAATATTTGTGCAAGACATTCAAGAAATCGAGAAGCTAGCTAAACCCTAGCTCAACACTTTCTACATTCATCAAGTTTCTGCTGATATTTTGTATAGCAACAAACACCCATCAACAAACTATACAAAACACTTCTTGTGTTAATCACTAGAGTTTCCACCATCAGGAATTACAAAGCAACAACTCTTTTACCAGTATACCCCAATAGAAGAGAGACGCTCTGGGAGTTATCTTTTAAATCGAAACAACATTAATAGAAGGTGTCATAGGATTACCAACTCATTCTTACAACACAGGTAGTCATTATACAACTCGAGTGCGTAAGAATATCTTCACGCGTCGTCTCTTTGTCCTTTGTTTTACGTGTGACCAAATTGACAATTCTCCAATCTGATATCCTTCATCCATGCTTGTAAACTAGAACACCATCGAATGGCTATAAGAAATTCTGGCTCAAACATGCACATATCTTAATCCCTTCCTCTGGCTCAAACATGCACATATCTTAATCCCTTCCTTCACTCCCGAAAGATCTAATGGATCACAAACACTTCATATGGACAACTGAGAGTATTTGTGAACCACAATGAGCATATACTTTCAGGTCACCCTTTAATCCCTAAGCGCATCTATTCCGGGTCAACCCTAATTACTTTGGTTCTTCCGGGTCAACCTATAGGTGTATAGCAAGGAATTCTATTGACAGGTAGTGTGCAACGAGCGAGGCACTGGTAAATTTGGGGAAAAGGCTAGTAACAGGCTACAAAATCCTAGAAAGGTAATGATATCGGTGGTTTGGTGTTCCAAGTCAGTCACAAAGCTAAATGTATGATTGTATGTGTGTTTTGAAGGGTGTATGATAATGGGATATGGTTTAATTTTGGTGTATAATCTTGAGGCATATCTTGGATGTATGGTACAAATCTTAGTGTGTGGATTGAAACATTTATATTAGGGTATATTGTTAGTTATGATTTTATGGCACTTTGGTTATGACACAAATCATGGTAATTTGATACTAGATAGAGGCATATCCTTGATCTATTGATGCACATCCTTGGTACATGTTTAGAGGCACTATTGGTTCTATAGTACTTGTTGTAGTGAATGGTTTTGAGACAGATTTATTGAAGTATATTGTTGGTGCATGTCTGAGTTTTATTGGTATATATTATGTTACATTATGAGAGGATTTTGTTAGTGGTCTTAGCATATGATTGATACACATTTGAGGATAAATAATAGTGAAGTCTGTGCACATGGTTTGTTGTGAGGGTTTATGGTATTCANTGCTTCATTCTTAGGTCCCTCTAACTGTTGTTCCACCGAAGTGACTACCTGTTCCATCTATGTTCCTCTACCTTCAATATCCTCAAAAAGTAGGCAAGATGCATCCTAGACTGGATGGAGCTTCTGAGTTACTTCCAGGACTTTTCTCTATATGGCATGGACCTATTGCTGATCTGTGCACTGTTCTTGGGATCTTTTCATCCTCTCAATTGCTGATAGGATTTTCAATTGCGCTTGTACTGCTATTTCTTATTTCTTTTCCTCCTGGAACTATGACTCCAGTGTCTTCAATTCAAGTTCCTCAGTAAGTCGCTCATAAGTCGGCTCACTACGACTACTCAGTTGTTTACATTCCAAGGCTAATGCTTTGATCCTTTCAAGTGCACTATGGGCAGTTGATTCTCTCTGGTCTCACACTTCCTCCGGAGTTCTTGGTACTATTTGTATCTCTAATTTTGTTATTCTCTGTTGAAGTTGTTGGATGGCTTCAGCAAGCTTCGTCACTTGAATTTCCACTGGGTCTTCCTCCATTTTCTCTAATCTCATCACAGAGCGAAGTGCTTTGCAGACATCTTCTTTAACTCCAACCTGCTCCACGAGAAGTTGTTTTTTCTTCTGCTAGATCTATGCTCTATCCTCTATGAACTTCATTTGGAGGGCATCCTTCTCTTGTTGTGCAACTCGGCGTTGCTCTATCACTTCCTCTTGTGTTTGCTTCAGGGATATTGTGGCCTGCTCTTTTTCTTCCTGTACGTGATGAAGGTGAGCTTCAATCGCATCATCTATTCTACAGAGTTGGGAAGACTCATATCCCAACTTTGATTCATATGATGGCAGGGGCGCAGTGGACACTGCACAAATGGAGTGAAGGGATTGGTGTACACCTCTTAGCTCTGCATCAATTCTTTCATACATGGTTTCTTGTTTTGCTTCAGTTCTCTGCAAAATATCTTATGAGGCGTCTGATGCAACTGTGATAATGAAGTCGAAGTCATCGACCATGAGCAAAGTCTGCATATTTGGATTGCTAGCTTTGGACTTCTTCCACGATGTAGGTTTTGTGGGGGAAACATTTCTTTTCTTATATGGCTCTGCATCATCAGGAGGATTCTTTGGTGGTGTTACTTTGCCTTGCTTCTTCTTTTCTTTGTCCCCTTATTTCTCTTCTTTGTCCACTTCATCATCTCCTCCTATGCTAGGTGAATCTGATGTAGTTTCTTCTAATGTGTTGTGTATTTCATGTACATCTTCCTACTTTCTCTTCCTATTACTATTGGGTGCATCATACTCTTCGCGACTGACCACCGAATTTCCAATGAGGTCAGGGTCGGACAGTTCTACCTGGTCGAATGGTATAAGGAACTTTGTGGGCCATTCTTTAATGATTTCTTCCAGGTCCTCCTCTATGAGATTGTAGTAGGACTCAAGATCTTCTTTACTCTTGTCTGCATGCGCACTGATATAAATAAAATGCCTATCTGCATGAAACTTCATAAGGGGTCTGAACCTGTCTAGAGTTTTCAGTGTCATACAAGGGAAAGACTCAATATCCCTCTTCAACTACAGGTAGTAGGTATGAAATATTGCGTTCGACTGCCATTGTTTCCCCATATCGCTTGAATACCAGAGCATGGTGAACTTCAGAGTTAGTGTCTTGAATGGCTCAATCTCAGGGAAGGTCACTCCTTCTAGCATCTCCCAAGAAATAAACGTGATGAGGATCAACATCCAGCTAAAATGGAACTCATAGCCCTGATCCTAAGCTTCGCGGAAATCCACTTCTAACTGGTTGACTAAGTAACTAGCCCAGTTCATTCGTAATCCTTCCATGCATTTTCCTGCGAGGTCAACGACAAACCTCGTGACTTGCATGGGTCTGTTCTTCCTTACTAGCCTACCAACGATAAACTGGAAAGAAAGGCACACTATACCATTCTAAATGGAGGCTACCTTGTAGCCTTGCGTCCCCTTCTCTACATCATCATAGGTGTCTTTGATATTTTGTTCCAGGGCATGATCTGCAACCTTCCCTGGATAAAATTTCTGTGGGTCTAGTCCCTGCATGCTTAATCTGGTGATCTTATGGATCAACGTCAGATCGATGATGATGCATTTTTCCAACCAAATATAACCATCATGGAAGCATGACAGCAGGATCTTAACACGCACTTTAACCTCCTGATGTCTTATGAAGTGTGGTATATTCATCACGTTCAAGATAGTGGACCTCACGATGCCCATAGTCCATGGCTGGGGGATGATATTTGACTTCTTCCCCTTGGTCTTGGTCAAGTACTTATGAGGTGTGAGCATGCCATATCTCTTTCGGTCTCCCAGATTATAGTCGTTGATCTTCAAGGTCGTAATCCTCTCCAACTGTGGTCTAACTATGCATATTCCCTTTGGGAGGTACACAGTGATGACTTTGTAGTCAAAGTCTCTCGAGACACTGTCACGACTCACCACACCGTGCAGGGTTGGGATGTAGTCGGGCATGATAGACGAGATTAACTTTGCATTCTCCAAGTCATCACGATGCTTCATTCATTTCTCAGTCGCAGCTCGGGATGGTTCAGATCCACGAGAAGTTGATGGAGAGGCTTGCACTCCTCTCGTTGATGAAGCTTGAAATCCTGTGGACATTACCTTCTCGACCATTAGATCAATTAGAATTTCCTCTACTGACTTTTCTACTGCGCTAATGTCATCCGACATGCACACTCGAGATCGGATATCTCAGGTTGATGAACAAATACTCAATGCAAGAGAACGGTTGGTGAAGTCTCAACAAACGCGGAATGGTAGTAGTTAGCTCTCTGTGGGCTCAAGAAAAAGGTGTTCTCAGTGCAATGTTCGACGAGATAAGTAGACAACACTGTAATGGTTTATTCTAATGGGTCGAAAAGACTTAATCAATGCAATTCCATTCGTTATGGTGCAGTCCTAATGGTCCAATGGCGAGCTTTGGGTTCATAATTTCTCTTCTAACTGTTCGGGAGCGTCGGTATAATGATCATAATGCCTCCAATAGTTATATTTCTCCACCATGGAGAAGTGCCATTCTGCGTTGTTTTGATATTCCAGCGAAGTTCAAATTCTATAAACCTTCCTTCTGTGAAGTTCTTTACAGAGCCTCTTGCAATTTTTCTAACTTTGCTTTCTTCTTGTTGAGCTTTCTAGCCTTCTTTCCTATAATTTGAGTTACTCGGTTCCTCTTTTCATTTTGATTCTTATCTTCTCTTGTCATAGTAACTTCGCGTTGTTGACAGTCTTTCATAAGTTTCAAGGGTAATACTTATTTTCTGTCTGGGGTAGGTGCTTTACTTTCTTGTGTGGACAGGTTTTTCAAATATGTCTGTGTTCTTTCATCTTCAACATCCAGATCCTTGGTCTTTAGCAGCTTCAATTGGTTCTCTTGTTCTTCCAGTAAGTACGTTATTTTCCTAGCCATGAAATCTCTTAGTTCCTACTTTTTCTGTTCTAGATCCTCCTCTTCTTGTTTCCTTCGTATTTGATCTTTCTCAATCCATGTTTTCCCTAATAGTATATAAAATGGGGAGATTTCTCCAACATGCAGAGTCATAAAAATAATTTTATGGGATATTCCAAAGAAGGGTCTCAAATTCCAATGAGAATATCATAGTACTCCTTGGCACTAAGAAAAACATAAATCATAAGTAAATCAAGAAAACATGCAGTCCTAAATACATCAGACAAGAAGAAAGCATATGAAAATAATCAAGTGAAGCCAATAGTATGCATGAAAATGTATTGACCATTTCACCTAAATTCTATAGATTAACAATATAAATGAATTATTTCACAATGTTAATTTCTTTGTAGGATGTTCCTCAATACAAATAGGCAATAATAGATACCATACCTTTCATAAGTAGTTAAATAAAACATTGCACTAAAAACCTAAAATCAGTTAAAATAATAACAAGAAAGTAGCTAACATATCTTAATTATTATTTAACATATGTTCAGGTACAACCATGAAGAAGATAGTGAGAACATGTCTAAAAAAATTTATACAAGAAAAAGGTTACATAAACATAGAAAGAAAGGACAGAATCTGCAATGTTGGTGGTGAATCCATTGGATGATTTTCTAATCTGTTGTAATTGATTTGGCCTCTTGGGATCTAAGCACTCAACCTTATGTTCTCCAAAAAAAATTGTGTTTCCCTCTTGAACGCTGCTTTTTATTGATTTTCCAATGCTTAATTACAGTTACTTCTTTGTAACGGAATTCTAAAATAAACCTGTTATATTTAAAGTTTCATTTTACGGGAGTTATTTTTCCACGTGTACCATTTCACTCCTTGTCAATATTTCCGTGGGATGCGTAGGAACATCATTCAACTCAGTCAAATAAAGATATATCTTCCACTAAATAAGTTTCTATAAGATTTCTTGGCCATTTTTTTTATATACTGAGCAGGATCTAAAACAAGAAGTAGAACTTCTTAAAAGGAAAAATCCATTTTGAATTTCACATCCTGTGGTTCTATCACCTGAAAAGTGAGGAAACGTCTGAATTCTTCCAATTATAATTATAGTAGTATCATGTACGTTTAAAAGAGGAGATCCAAATTTACCACCAACTTTTTCAAGTACTATAAACAACATATAACGACCTGTAGTAGTTTTGTACGAATCATATTTTCTTTAGATGAACTTAATTTGATTAGGCTGAATTTATTTCATCAAATAGATGGAAAGAACAAACTCTTAAATCCTTTTTTTTTTAGTATTAGGGTTTTAAAACTTTATTTATATTGAAAGGTTGTTTCCAAGGATCATACCTTAAAATTAAAGTTCTCTTCCCAATTTCACGCGTTCACACAATATAGAATCAAATATTCCATTGATTCTATACCAGAAGTCATTGATTCTATACCAGAAGTCGTGGATCTTTCCCATCAAACCCTAATATTAATAAAATAATTTGTTTCTGAAATATTTGTGCAAGACATTCAAGAAATCGAGAAGCTAGCTAAACCCTAGCTCAACACTTTCTACATTCATCAAGTTTCTGCTGATATTTTGTATAGCAACAAACACCCATCAACAAACTATACAAAACACTTCTTGTGTTAATCACTAGAGTTTCCACCATCAGGAATTACAAAGCAACAACTCTTTTACCAGTATACCCCAATAGAAGAGAGACGCTCTGGGAGTTATCTTTTAAATCGAAACAACATTAATAGAAGGTGTCATAGGATTACCAACTCATTCTTACAACACAGGTAGTCATTATACAACTCGAGTGCGTAAGAATATCTTCACGCGTCGTCTCTTTGTCCTTTGTTTTACGTGTGACCAAATTGACAATTCTCCAATCTGATATCCTTCATCCATGCTTGTAAACTAGAACACCATCGAATGGCTATAAGAAATTCTGGCTCAAACATGCACATATCTTAATCCCTTCCTCTGGCTCAAACATGCACATATCTTAATCCCTTCCTTCACTCCCGAAAGATCTAATGGATCACAAACACTTCATATGGACAACTGAGAGTATTTGTGAACCACAATGAGCATATACTTTCAGGTCACCCTTTAATCCCTAAGCGCATCTATTCCGGGTCAACCCTAATTACTTTGGTTCTTCCGGGTCAACCTATAGGTGTATAGCAAGGAATTCTATTGACAGGTAGTGTGCAACGAGCGAGGCACTGGTAAATTTGGGGAAAAGGCTAGTAACAGGCTACAAAATCCTAGAAAGGTAATGATATCGGTGGTTTGGTGTTCCAAGTCAGTCACAAAGCTAAATGTATGATTGTATGTGTGTTTTGAAGGGTGTATGATAATGGGATATGGTTTAATTTTGGTGTATAATCTTGAGGCATATCTTGGATGTATGGTACAAATCTTAGTGTGTGGATTGAAACATTTATATTAGGGTATATTGTTAGTTATGATTTTATGGCACTTTGGTTATGACACAAATCATGGTAATTTGATACTAGATAGAGGCATATCCTTGATCTATTGATGCACATCCTTGGTACATGTTTAGAGGCACTATTGGTTCTATAGTACTTGTTGTAGTGAATGGTTTTGAGACAGATTTATTGAAGTATATTGTTGGTGCATGTCTGAGTTTTATTGGTATATATTATGTTACATTATGAGAGGATTTTGTTAGTGGTCTTAGCATATGATTGATACACATTTGAGGATAAATAATAGTGAAGTCTGTGCACATGGTTTGTTGTGAGGGTTTATGGTATTCATGGTTTGTTGTGAGGGTTTATGGTATTCAGATCATGGATAATATGATGTATTACTAGAGGACTTTTGTTGAATACCTTGGTATATGTCTTTGGTATATGGTTGAGACTTGTATTTGATGAGTTGGCACATACATGAGAGGTATGGTATGGTGATATTGTTACATCTTGATGAGTCATAGTTTTATCTATAGTTGATGCATGATTGGTACATGGTTGGAGGAACTTGTTAGTAGTATTTTTGACACATGGTTTATGGATGATGTGGCATACTTGTATTGGTATATTATTAGAAGCACATATTGATCTCGGTGATGATTATGAGTTGTTGGGATGTTCTTCATTAATGCACATCTTGGTGATATTGTGCATATGGTTGAGATTTGTCTTGGTGATTGATCTTGGTGAGTAGATCTAATTTGGTTGATGAGATTGATGTGACAGGCTATTTGTATAGGTTTTTGGTAGAGGTTGTTAGTACATGGTGTTTGTTGGCACAGGGGTAGACCCAGGGTTCAACGCTACAACAACGCACCAACAATACCCTAACTACTGGCCCTTTCGGCAACACCTGCAAAGCAGATGAAGTCTCACCCGAGGTAGAGGCAGGGGTGTTGCAAGACTCGGGTGTCTACAACCTTAGCCGGGACACAGATCTGTGATTATAATACTTGATAGAGCACTTAGCACTGTTAGTTCATCATTATTTAACCAATATCTACTCCGTAGAGAAAATAGAGCATCACAGCATACACCCTGATCTAATGTATTTAAGCACTTAGCATAAATAAATGGATCAGATCTAGTAGATTCAAGCACCACACACATTCAACTATATCATATTTAGCATCCAGATTCATCATAAGAACAAAGCATAAACAAATCTATCTATATATATCAAGCACTTAACAAAGAACGCATAAATACACCAACACATCGCACAAAGTAGAGCAACACAACATATACGTGGTTCACCCCCACCCTAGGGCTACATCCACCAACTCTTCTTCTTTATTAGCTTCTTCAATAGGTTACAAGCACAGAGCCTCAAAACCCTACTCTGCATAGAACAAAAGATCTACGCAGATCGCTAGATCCTTCTTCCTTGCATTACAACACAAAGTCCTTCATGATCTATTACACCCTCTTGCACTTAGCTCTGAAAGTCTCCTACAGTATGCAAAACGAATTTACAAACCACACTTGCACTTAGCACAACATCACATAGATGCCTCTTTTTCTTCTCTTCCCTTACATCGCCTAGACATATATTTATATATTATAAAATAGGCCTAAGCATGGGTAAACCCATGGGCCGACATTCCCATACCCGTTATATAATCCCAAATCCCAAAAAAGACCCAAAAAGGGGCCGAGATCCCACAATCTCTGCTTCTCCTTGCGCTATGCCTTCGACAGGTTGTCGAAGTCCCAAAATAGGTCAACTTGACCAAGGATCTCCCAAAACTTGGTCAAGGGCCAACAGGCCTCCAACACTCACCTGTGACTCATCCCAAGTCACTCTGGTTTGACTAGTTCTGCTTCAAATGCCTCGAGCTTAGCTCAAGTTGCTTCGACTTGTTGCTATGATATGGCCTCTTGTTCGGTGAATTCTTGGATGACTGCATCGTTGATAGGTCCCTATAGACGTTGTTCAGCTGTAGTGACAACCTACTCTATCTCTGCTCCTTGGCCATCTACCTTTGTAAACAATTGATAAGCCTTTTCTTGTACAGGTTGGAGTTTTTGAGCTACCTCCATAACTCTACTCTGGATAGTGTGGATCTGTTGTTGGGCAGTCCATTGCTCTTGGGATCGCTTCATTCTTTCCACAGCTGACAGGGGATTCAACTGCACCTGTATCTTTTCATCTTGATACTTTCCCTCTTGGAGCTGCAACTCCAGTGCCTTCAGTTCTGGGTTGTCCGTGAGTTTTTCATAGGTCTGGGAACTGTGATCAGTGAGTTGCTTACATTCCAGGGTAAGATCCTTTAGCCTTTCAACTGTGCTCCGGGAGGTTTCTTCTCTTTGGTCTCTTACATATTGTGGGGTCTAAGTTATAGTGCGTGGCTCCAAATCTTTTATGTGTTGTTGTNTAACTAGCCCAGTTCATTCGTAATCCTTCCATGCATTTTCCTGCGAGGTCAACGACAAACCTCGTGACTTGCATGGGTCTGTTCTTCCTTACTAGCCTACCAACGATAAACTGGAAAGAAAGGCACACTATACCATTCTAAATGGAGGCTACCTTGTAGCCTTGCGTCCCCTTCTCTACATCATCATAGGTGTCTTTGATATTTTGTTCCAGGGCATGATCTGCAACCTTCCCTGGATAAAATTTCTGTGGGTCTAGTCCCTGCATGCTTAATCTGGTGATCTTATGGATCAACGTCAGATCGATGATGATGCATTTTTCCAACCAAATATAACCATCATGGAAGCATGACAGCAGGATCTTAACACGCACTTTAACCTCCTGATGTCTTATGAAGTGTGGTATATTCATCACGTTCAAGATAGTGGACCTCACGATGCCCATAGTCCATGGCTGGGGGATGATATTTGACTTCTTCCCCTTGGTCTTGGTCAAGTACTTATGAGGTGTGAGCATGCCATATCTCTTTCGGTCTCCCAGATTATAGTCGTTGATCTTCAAGGTCGTAATCCTCTCCAACTGTGGTCTAACTATGCATATTCCCTTTGGGAGGTACACAGTGATGACTTTGTAGTCAAAGTCTCTCGAGACACTGTCACGACTCACCACACCGTGCAGGGTTGGGATGTAGTCGGGCATGATAGACGAGATTAACTTTGCATTCTCCAAGTCATCACGATGCTTCATTCATTTCTCAGTCGCAGCTCGGGATGGTTCAGATCCACGAGAAGTTGATGGAGAGGCTTGCACTCCTCTCGTTGATGAAGCTTGAAATCCTGTGGACATTACCTTCTCGACCATTAGATCAATTAGAATTTCCTCTACTGACTTTTCTACTGCGCTAATGTCATCCGACATGCACACTCGAGATCGGATATCTCAGGTTGATGAACAAATACTCAATGCAAGAGAACGGTTGGTGAAGTCTCAACAAACGCGGAATGGTAGTAGTTAGCTCTCTGTGGGCTCAAGAAAAAGGTGTTCTCAGTGCAATGTTCGACGAGATAAGTAGACAACACTGTAATGGTTTATTCTAATGGGTCGAAAAGACTTAATCAATGCAATTCCATTCGTTATGGTGCAGTCCTAATGGTCCAATGGCGAGCTTTGGGTTCATAATTTCTCTTCTAACTGTTCGGGAGCGTCGGTATAATGATCATAATGCCTCCAATAGTTATATTTCTCCACCATGGAGAAGTGCCATTCTGCGTTGTTTTGATATTCCAGCGAAGTTCAAATTCTATAAACCTTCCTTCTGTGAAGTTCTTTACAGAGCCTCTTGCAATTTTTCTAACTTTGCTTTCTTCTTGTTGAGCTTTCTAGCCTTCTTTCCTATAATTTGAGTTACTCGGTTCCTCTTTTCATTTTGATTCTTATCTTCTCTTGTCATAGTAACTTCGCGTTGTTGACAGTCTTTCATAAGTTTCAAGGGTAATACTTATTTTCTGTCTGGGGTAGGTGCTTTACTTTCTTGTGTGGACAGGTTTTTCAAATATGTCTGTGTTCTTTCATCTTCAACATCCAGATCCTTGGTCTTTAGCAGCTTCAATTGGTTCTCTTGTTCTTCCAGTAAGTACGTTATTTTCCTAGCCATGAAATCTCTTAGTTCCTACTTTTTCTGTTCTAGATCCTCCTCTTCTTGTTTCCTTCGTATTTGATCTTTCTCAATCCATGTTTTCCCTAATAGTATATAAAATGGGGAGATTTCTCCAACATGCAGAGTCATAAAAATAATTTTATGGGATATTCCAAAGAAGGGTCTCAAATTCCAATGAGAATATCATAGTACTCCTTGGCACTAAGAAAAACATAAATCATAAGTAAATCAAGAAAACATGCAGTCCTAAATACATCAGACAAGAAGAAAGCATATGAAAATAATCAAGTGAAGCCAATAGTATGCATGAAAATGTATTGACCATTTCACCTAAATTCTATAGATTAACAATATAAATGAATTATTTCACAATGTTAATTTCTTTGTAGGATGTTCCTCAATACAAATAGGCAATAATAGATACCATACCTTTCATAAGTAGTTAAATAAAACATTGCACTAAAAACCTAAAATCAGTTAAAATAATAACAAGAAAGTAGCTAACATATCTTAATTATTATTTAACATATGTTCAGGTACAACCATGAAGAAGATAGTGAGAACATGTCTAAAAAAATTTATACAAGAAAAAGGTTACATAAACATAGAAAGAAAGGACAGAATCTGCAATGTTGGTGGTGAATCCATTGGATGATTTTCTAATCTGTTGTAATTGATTTGGCCTCTTGGGATCTAAGCACTCAACCTTATGTTCTCCAAAAAAAATTGTGTTTCCCTCTTGAACGCTGCTTTTTATTGATTTTCCAATGCTTAATTACAGTTACTTCTTTGTAACGGAATTCTAAAATAAACCTGTTATATTTAAAGTTTCATTTTACGGGAGTTATTTTTCCACGTGTACCATTTCACTCCTTGTCAATATTTCCGTGGGATGCGTAGGAACATCATTCAACTCAGTCAAATAAAGATATATCTTCCACTAAATAAGTTTCTATAAGATTTCTTGGCCATTTTTTTTATATACTGAGCAGGATCTAAAACAAGAAGTAGAACTTCTTAAAAGGAAAAATCCATTTTGAATTTCACATCCTGTGGTTCTATCACCTGAAAAGTGAGGAAACGTCTGAATTCTTCCAATTATAATTATAGTAGTATCATGTACGTTTAAAAGAGGAGATCCAAATTTACCACCAACTTTTTCAAGTACTATAAACAACATATAACGACCTGTAGTAGTTTTGTACGAATCATATTTTCTTTAGATGAACTTAATTTGATTAGGCTGAATTTATTTCATCAAATAGATGGAAAGAACAAACTCTTAAATCCTTTTTTTTTTAGTATTAGGGTTTTAAAACTTTATTTATATTGAAAGGTTGTTTCCAAGGATCATACCTTAAAATTAAAGTTCTCTTCCCAATTTCACGCGTTCACACAATATAGAATCAAATATTCCATTGATTCTATACCAGAAGTCATTGATTCTATACCAGAAGTCGTGGATCTTTCCCATCAAACCCTAATATTAATAAAATAATTTGTTTCTGAAATATTTGTGCAAGACATTCAAGAAATCGAGAAGCTAGCTAAACCCTAGCTCAACACTTTCTACATTCATCAAGTTTCTGCTGATATTTTGTATAGCAACAAACACCCATCAACAAACTATACAAAACACTTCTTGTGTTAATCACTAGAGTTTCCACCATCAGGAATTACAAAGCAACAACTCTTTTACCAGTATACCCCAATAGAAGAGAGACGCTCTGGGAGTTATCTTTTAAATCGAAACAACATTAATAGAAGGTGTCATAGGATTACCAACTCATTCTTACAACACAGGTAGTCATTATACAACTCGAGTGCGTAAGAATATCTTCACGCGTCGTCTCTTTGTCCTTTGTTTTACGTGTGACCAAATTGACAATTCTCCAATCTGATATCCTTCATCCATGCTTGTAAACTAGAACACCATCGAATGGCTATAAGAAATTCTGGCTCAAACATGCACATATCTTAATCCCTTCCTCTGGCTCAAACATGCACATATCTTAATCCCTTCCTTCACTCCCGAAAGATCTAATGGATCACAAACACTTCATATGGACAACTGAGAGTATTTGTGAACCACAATGAGCATATACTTTCAGGTCACCCTTTAATCCCTAAGCGCATCTATTCCGGGTCAACCCTAATTACTTTGGTTCTTCCGGGTCAACCTATAGGTGTATAGCAAGGAATTCTATTGACAGGTAGTGTGCAACGAGCGAGGCACTGGTAAATTTGGGGAAAAGGCTAGTAACAGGCTACAAAATCCTAGAAAGGTAATGATATCGGTGGTTTGGTGTTCCAAGTCAGTCACAAAGCTAAATGTATGATTGTATGTGTGTTTTGAAGGGTGTATGATAATGGGATATGGTTTAATTTTGGTGTATAATCTTGAGGCATATCTTGGATGTATGGTACAAATCTTAGTGTGTGGATTGAAACATTTATATTAGGGTATATTGTTAGTTATGATTTTATGGCACTTTGGTTATGACACAAATCATGGTAATTTGATACTAGATAGAGGCATATCCTTGATCTATTGATGCACATCCTTGGTACATGTTTAGAGGCACTATTGGTTCTATAGTACTTGTTGTAGTGAATGGTTTTGAGACAGATTTATTGAAGTATATTGTTGGTGCATGTCTGAGTTTTATTGGTATATATTATGTTACATTATGAGAGGATTTTGTTAGTGGTCTTAGCATATGATTGATACACATTTGAGGATAAATAATAGTGAAGTCTGTGCACATGGTTTGTTGTGAGGGTTTATGGTATTCAGATCATGGATAATATGATGTATTACTAGAGGACTTTTGTTGAATACCTTGGTATATGTCTTTGGTATATGGTTGAGACTTGTATTTGATGAGTTGGCACATACATGAGAGGTATGGTATGGTGATATTGTTACATCTTGATGAGTCATAGTTTTATCTATAGTTGATGCATGATTGGTACATGGTTGGAGGAACTTGTTAGTAGTATTTTTGACACATGGTTTATGGATGATGTGGCATACTTGTATTGGTATATTATTAGAAGCACATATTGATCTCGGTGATGATTATGAGTTGTTGGGATGTTCTTCATTAATGCACATCTTGGTGATATTGTGCATATGGTTGAGATTTGTCTTGGTGATTGATCTTGGTGAGTAGATCTAATTTGGTTGATGAGATTGATGTGACAGGCTATTTGTATAGGTTTTTGGTAGAGGTTGTTAGTACATGGTGTTTGTTGGCACAGGGGTAGACCCAGGGTTCAACGCTACAACAACGCACCAACAATACCCTAACTACTGGCCCTTTCGGCAACACCTGCAAAGCAGATGAAGTCTCACCCGAGGTAGAGGCAGGGGTGTTGCAAGACTCGGGTGTCTACAACCTTAGCCGGGACACAGATCTGTGATTATAATACTTGATAGAGCACTTAGCACTGTTAGTTCATCATTATTTAACCAATATCTACTCCGTAGAGAAAATAGAGCATCACAGCATACACCCTGATCTAATGTATTTAAGCACTTAGCATAAATAAATGGATCAGATCTAGTAGATTCAAGCACCACACACATTCAACTATATCATATTTAGCATCCAGATTCATCATAAGAACAAAGCATAAACAAATCTATCTATATATATCAAGCACTTAACAAAGAACGCATAAATACACCAACACATCGCACAAAGTAGAGCAACACAACATATACGTGGTTCACCCCCACCCTAGGGCTACATCCACCAACTCTTCTTCTTTATTAGCTTCTTCAATAGGTTACAAGCACAGAGCCTCAAAACCCTACTCTGCATAGAACAAAAGATCTACGCAGATCGCTAGATCCTTCTTCCTTGCATTACAACACAAAGTCCTTCATGATCTATTACACCCTCTTGCACTTAGCTCTGAAAGTCTCCTACAGTATGCAAAACGAATTTACAAACCACACTTGCACTTAGCACAACATCACATAGATGCCTCTTTTTCTTCTCTTCCCTTACATCGCCTAGACATATATTTATATATTATAAAATAGGCCTAAGCATGGGTAAACCCATGGGCCGACATTCCCATACCCGTTATATAATCCCAAATCCCAAAAAAGACCCAAAAAGGGGCCGAGATCCCACAATCTCTGCTTCTCCTTGCGCTATGCCTTCGACAGGTTGTCGAAGTCCCAAAATAGGTCAACTTGACCAAGGATCTCCCAAAACTTGGTCAAGGGCCAACAGGCCTCCAACACTCACCTGTGACTCATCCCAAGTCACTCTGGTTTGACTAGTTCTGCTTCAAATGCCTCGAGCTTAGCTCAAGTTGCTTCGACTTGTTGCTATGATATGGCCTCTTGTTCGGTGAATTCTTGGATGACTGCATCGTTGATAGGTCCCTATAGACGTTGTTCAGCTGTAGTGACAACCTACTCTATCTCTGCTCCTTGGCCATCTACCTTTGTAAACAATTGATAAGCCTTTTCTTGTACAGGTTGGAGTTTTTGAGCTACCTCCATAACTCTACTCTGGATAGTGTGGATCTGTTGTTGGGCAGTCCATTGCTCTTGGGATCGCTTCATTCTTTCCACAGCTGACAGGGGATTCAACTGCACCTGTATCTTTTCATCTTGATACTTTCCCTCTTGGAGCTGCAACTCCAGTGCCTTCAGTTCTGGGTTGTCCGTGAGTTTTTCATAGGTCTGGGAACTGTGATCAGTGAGTTGCTTACATTCCAGGGTAAGATCCTTTAGCCTTTCAACTGTGCTCCGGGAGGTTTCTTCTCTTTGGTCTCTTACATATTGTGGGGTCTAAGTTATAGTGCGTGGCTCCAAATCTTTTATGTGTTGTTGTAGTTTTTGGATGGATTCTGCAAGTTGGTTCACCTACTGTGTAACTCGGTCTTCTTCCTTGATTTCTAAGACTGTCACAGAGTGAAGTCCTCTATTGACCGCTTCTTTTACTTCAAGTTGTTCCGCGAGCAATTGTTCCTTTCATTGCTATAGCTGTCCTTTTTCTTCATCAAACTTCACTTGAAGAGCAAGATTTTCCTGTTCTGCAGCACTGCGTTTCTCTACGAGTACTCCTTGTACTTGTGTCAAAGCCTGGGTGGTTTTTTTTATTTCTTCCAGTGCTCATCGAAGGCGAGCTTCGATTGTATTGGGTAGGCGGTGGAGTTGAGCTAGCTCATCTCCCAATTTTGGTTCTCTCGACACAGTGGAGACTGTGTGACTGGACTATAGGGTCTGATGTACCCCTCAGAGTTCAGTCTCAATTCGATCATTCATCTCCTTATGCTTTGCTTCTTGTTTCTCTTTTATTTCCAACAAAGCATCTTGCAAGGCTACTATGAGGAAGTCGAACTCATCGGAGGTGAGGACAGTCTGCATCTTGGTCATTGTGGCCTTCGATTTCTTCCAGGAAGAAGGTTTTGGAGGTGAACCTTTCCTCTTGTTCAGGGGATCAACCTCATCTCCTTGCTTCTGTTCGTATTATTTGTCACCTAACTCTTCACCATCATCTCCTTTCTCTGGTGATATGGAAGTAGTCTTCACAGATGCACTTTCTAATCCTTGGATCTCTTCAGTATTCTTTGTCCTGCTAGGTCCGGGTGTATCCTGTGTTGTTTCTGGGCTGTCGATGTCGGATATCTACTTAGGGTCTACTGGAATAAGGATCTCTGTCGACTATTCCTTAGTGATCTCCTCCAAGTCCTCCTCTGTCAGCTTATAATAGGATTGAAGTTATTTCTTGTGTTTGTCGGTGTGCATTGTGATGTAAATAAAATGTCGATCTGTGTTGAACTTCATCAAAGGCCTGACCTGGTGTAGAGTGTTCAGAGTCATGCGAGGCTTGAACTGTATGGGTATATTCAGTTGATTGTAGTAGGTATGGAAAACAACATTTGACTGTTGTTGGCATAGGGGCAGACCCAGGGTTCAATGCTACAAGAGCGTACCAACAAAACCCTAACTACCGGCCCTTTTGACAACACCTACGAAGCAGATGAAGTCTCACCGGAGGTAGAGGCAGGGATGGTTGCAGGACTCAAGTGTCTGCAACCTTAGCTGGGACACAGATCTGTGATTAAATAGCTTACAGAGTACTTAGCATCGATCATTCAACAATATTCAACCCTTAATATACCTCGCAGAAAGCACAGAGCATCGCAGTATTCACTTATATATAGGGTATTTCAGCACTTAGCAATAGTAAAATAGATCAAATCCAGTATATCAACTGAAGCATCCTCATACACATCAAATCTACTATTCATACACATCTAATAAGCACAAAGCATAAATAAATCTATCTAAACATGTCATAGCACTTAGCAAGAGAGGGACAACACATGTAAGCAACAACACAAAGCATGACACGCAGATTTATGTGGTTTACCCCCACCCTGGGGCTACGTTCACCAACTTTGCTTCTTTATTATCTCGTTCAAGCAGTTAAAGCACTGAGCCTCAACAATCCTTACTCCGCACAGGACAGAAGATCTGCGCAACTCGCTAGATCCTTATTCCTTGTGCTTTAGCACAAAGCCTTTTCCAACCTCCTACAACAACTTGCACTTAACCCTGCAAGCCTCTTACAATCATGTACAGAGATTTTACAATCCACATCTGATCACATAGATCTAATTACTAGCACTAAGCCATCCCCCCTTACATTGTCTTAGTATCTATTTATAGATTAAAAAAGTGGGCCTACGCGTGGGTGAACCCACGGGCTGACATCCCATTCCCATAACATTAACCCAAACCCTAAAAGAGGCCCAAAGTGGGCCAAGATCCCGTGGTCTCTGCTTCGCTTGGCGCTCCATATTTGACAGGCTTTCGAAGTCCCAAAAAAGGTCAAATATGACCAAGTGTTCCTCAAAACTTGGTCAAGGGCCAACAACTACCACTTTATTCATATCACTTGAATACCATAGTGTACTGAACTTCGTGGTCAGTGGTTCAAATGGCTCGATGTCCAGGAAGATCGCACCTTTCGGCATCTCCCACACAATAAAATCTATAAGGATCAAGAGCCAACTAAAATGAAATTCATAATCCTTGATCTTGTGCTTCTCTGTAGTCGAGTTCCAACTGGTTCACCAAGTACTTTTCCCAGTTCATCTGAAGGCCTTCTGTGCACTTCCTTGCGAGGTCGATTACAAAACCGGTGACTTGGGTGGGTCGGTTTTTTCGTACTAACTTCCTTGCAATCAACTGACAAGCGAGGTGCACTATGCCACTCTGGATAGAATCTACCTTGTAGCCTTGCATTCCCTTCTTGACATTTCCATAAGTGTCCTTGATCTTTTGTGCTAGAGCGCGATCCATGGATTTTCCGGGGTAAAACTCTTGTGGATCAGGTCCTTGCGTACTCAACCCTATGATCCGATTTATTAGCATCGGATCAACTGTTATACGGTGGTTTAGCCATAAATAATCACCATGGTAACAAGACAACAATAGCTTGACACATGCATTCACCTCCTGGTGTCTTCCGAAGTGGGGAATCTTCATGATGTTCAGCAGGGTAGACTGCACGAGGTTCATAGTCCATGACTGGGGGATTATCTTCGAATTCCTCCCCTTAGTTCTGTTAAGGTACTTATGTGGGGCGAGCATGTTATAGACTTTGTGATCTCTGAGGTTGAATTCTCTAAACTTCAACGCTGCAATCTTATCTTGGTCTACTCGAACTACGTGTATCCCCTTTGGGAGGTACGTTGTAAGCAAGGTGTATTTGAAATCTCTGGGCATGTTGTCTCGATTTACTACATCGCTCAGAGGTGGTATATAGGTGGGTAATATGGTCGGGATCAATTTGGCATCCACTAGATCATCCCTATGCTTGGTTTTCTTTTCATCTGATGGTCGGGATGGTCTGGCTCTATGAGCAGTTGGTGAAGAGGCTGGAAGCCCTCTCGTCGATGATGCTTGTACACCTGTAAACATCGATATGACTCTTTCAATCGTGAGGTCGATCAAAACTTCTTCAACAACTTTCTCTGCAACTCTCAACTCGTCTGACATACATGCTCAGGGTTAACAATCTTAGGTTCAGAGGGTAAATTAGAGACAGTAATGGGATAGAGAGCAAGAGCGCGATGATCACTGTGAAAAATCAACTTAGTCTGCAGGCTCAAACTCTCACTTGGAAAAAAAATTATTGGTGCATGGCGCAATGGGATAAATAGGTAACTCGTTAACGGGTCACTTGCAATGGTTATGAAGCCTTCATTAACTCTGTTTTTTCTGTTATGGAGCAGTCCCAACGGTTGGATGGCGAGTTGTCTGTCCATAAATGTATTTCTACCTGTTTGGAACATTGTTCTAACATTTATAATGTCCCCAATGGCTATATTGCTTCATCATGGCAAAGTGCCATGTGTCGTTGTTCTGATATCCTGGTGAAGCTCCAATTTTGCAAATTTTCCTTCTATGAAGTTCCCTCTGGAACCTTCTGCAACTTGTCGATCTTAGCTCTCTTCTTACTTAGCTTTCTAGCCTTCTTTCCAGTGAGCTTTGTCTCGATATTCCTTTTCCCATTCTGATTCTTATCTTCTTTTTTCATGGTGACTTCACGTTGTTGAGATTCTTTCAAGGGTAATATTCTTTCTTTATCTGGGATAGATATTTTTGTCTTCTTTGGGTCTTCTATTGTTCTTGTAACTTCGATATTTAGGTCTCTAGTGTTAAATAGCTTTGATATGTTCTTATGTTCTTCAATCAAGTGTGCGATCCTTCTAGTCATGAATTCTTTTAACTCTTTCTTCTTCTGCTCTAAAAAATCTTCTTCTTCTTGCCTTCTGGCTTGATCTCTTTCAATCCAAGGTTTTCCTAGTAGCATGGTAAATGGGCCATTGTTCTCAATAAATTTAATAATCTCAAAATCTTCCTCTGTCGAAATTCCAATGGCATTCATAGGTATATGGGTGATCTTTCCACATAGGTTTATCAGCTTTCCTTTGAGTAGTCCTATTCCTCCTAATGAAGGAATCATAGTAGGCCTCCCTATAGCTTCCCAAGTTCTCTCTGTCATGATATTCACTTGTTTTTCCTCATCTAGAACACAGTCAATGTTGAAGTCTCCTATTCTTTCTTCAAGGCATTCATTTTCTTTGAAGACCTCTGATAATCTGACATGTCGGTGGTCATTTAGGGTTTATTTCATCTATAGCAATACTTTCTCTGATTCTTTCTGGGAACCTATCATAATCTTAGTTTTTGGATCTACTTAAGGGTTTTCTTCGTTCATATTCATTATTTCAACCTTAGCAATCATTCTTGGGTAATCCAATACTTCATGGCTCATAGATTTACAACAAAGACAACTAGGTCTTCTCCCAGGGCATTCCTTAGCGAGATGTCCCGGTCTTCTGCAACTATAACAGAGGGTTAATCCTCTTTTTTTTTTAAATGATCCCCAGCCTTTCTTGCACTATGCACTAGGATCATGGTAGCTAACCTGTAAACATTTCTTTCTAGGATCCTGCATACACTTGTTAGTCCAAACATTCTTTCTATGCATAGGTATAAAATATTTTTCACTATTCTTATCAGATCTACTCATATCAAACCTTATTTCATCTATTAATTCCCTAGTTTTTAAGCTAGGATAGAATCTATCAAACATACCTAGATCCATACTGTTGAAACACAAATTTCCACTTATCTTACTTCTATAGAGAACAAAGCTTTCTGATCTAGAACTTTCCAATATTATTACCTTTATCAGATCACAAAGCTTTCAGATCTTACCTCTTTTAATAAAAAAGTCTCACTTTTACTTTTCTCATAGCATAAAGCTTTCAAATCTTACCTCTTTTGTTCAAATCAAACTTTTTTTCCTTAGCACAGAGCTTGTCAAACTAAGTAGAATATTGCGCACTAGAGAAACAGATCTACGCACAGAGATTTCACAATTTTAGGTTGGTTCTTTGCACAAAGCTTCTTCTTCCTTAGTTCCCAGCAATCACAACTTCATATCTTGACAATGGAACCATTTGTTGGCACAGGAGCAGACCCAGAGTTCAACGCTACAACAACGCACCAACAAAACTCTAACTACCGACCCTTTCGACAACACCTACGAAGCAAATGAAGTCTCACCCGAGGTAGAGGCAGGGGTGGTTATAGGACTCAGGTGTCTGCAACCTTTGCTAGGACACAGATCTGTGATTATAATGCTTGATAGAGAACTTAGCACCATTAGTTCATCATTATTTAACCAATATCTACTCCACAAAGAAAACAGAGCATCACAGCATACACCCTGATATAATGTATTTAAGCACTTAGCATAAATAAATGGACCAGATCTAGCAGATTCAAGCACTAAGCACATTCACCTATATCATATCTAGCATCCAGATTCATCATAATCACAAATCATAAACAGATCTATCGATCTATATCAAGCACTTAGAAAATAACGCATAAATACACCAACACATCGCACAAAGAAGAGAAACACAACATATACATGGTTCACCCCCACCCTAGGGCTACGTCAACCAACTCTTCTTTTTTATTATCTTCTTCAATAGGTTACAAGAACAGATCCTCCAAACCCTACTCCGTATAGAACAAAATATCTACGCAGCTCACTAGATCCTTCATCCTTGCATTACAGAACAAATCCCTTCACGGTCTATTACAACCACTTGCACTTAGCTCTGCAAGTCTCTCACAGTATGCACAAAGCATTTACAAACCACACTTGCACTTAGCACAACATCACATATATGCCTATTTTTCTTCTCTTCCCTTACATCGCCTAGACATCTATTTATATATTACAAAATAGACCTAGGGATGGGTAAACCCATGGGCCAACATTCCCATACCCATTACATAATCCCAAATCCAAAAAAGGACCCAAAAAGGGGTCGAGATCCCATGATCTCTGTTTCATATTGTGCTCCGCCTTCGACAGGCTGTCGAAGTCCCAAAATATGTCAACTTGACCAAGGATCTCCCAAAACTTGGTCAAGGTCCAACAGTGTTGGTACAGGTTGATAGTTAAAGGTTGAAAGTGGTAGTGGTTGACTCAGTGATAGTGATAGGTTTTGTACATTTGGCATTTATATTTTAGGGTGACAAGACGGGGAAAGGAAAGGGGGTTGTAGCCTCCTTCCAGTTGGTTCCATAGAAACAAGGATTTGGAGCTTCCTTTAGGTTGGAGCTTGAGAACTAGTTGGTTGTAGACACCTTTTGGTTGTAGCCAGAGAACCCAAGGGGTTGTAGTCTCCTTCTTGTTGGAGCTAGATAATTTAGGGAGTTGTATCTTCCTTCAAGTTGGAGCCTGAGAAAAGAGGGGGTTGGAGCCTCCTTCTAGTTGGAGCTGGAGAATTGGAAGTTGGTTCTTCCTTGAATGTAATTATTTGACATATAAGAAAATAATTTTGTGGTTTTATCCCACATTAGGTTTCCACGTAAATATTGGTGTATTGTGCATTGTGTGGATATGTTTATTATTGTTTATCATGCACTGATGGATGTTAATGTTTAGGATACAATAATATATTGATGATGAATTTATGAACATGGTTGAATAAGTTAAAGGAATATAAACTGTGGTTAAAATTGGTATAAATTGTTCATTACTGATTCACCCCCTACCCTACCCCCCCAAGTAATCCAACAATTGGTATCAAAATCAATTCCTTCAAGGAAATATTTTAACCACTAGAAGGTAGATCATGGAATACAGTATGAATGGAGCACCAATGTTCATTGGTCATAAGGGTATGAGGTATGAATTGTGGAGCTTTAGGATGAAGGTGTTTTTATAGGAACATGGGTATGATATTTGGCACTCAGTTGTTACAGGGTACATTTCTACAAAGAAACCTCCAAAGACTACTACCAATAAGGAATTGAAAAAAAATAGAAATGGATTTTATCTTGGAAGGATTACTTGATTCAGTAAAGGACAAAGTAAGAAAATGTTCATTAGCTAAAGAACTATGGGATACGCTGCACAACATGGATGATTTTAAGGATGGAAATTTATTTTAAAGTGTAGAAACCTTAGCGAATCTTACTAATCTCTCATATGCCAACTATAAATTTTTGGCGATATTTTTGTAAAAATATTCAAATTTATAAGGATTTTATATAGTTTTTATAAAATTTTGGCGATATTTTTGTAAAAATAATTTATCCTTCAGAATTTGGGCGAATCATTTTTATAATAGCGAATAATTTTTTGGGAAAACCATAGAAAATTATCCCATGAGCGAAATTTAGCCCCTAAAATCATCCATGCTGCACAATATATATTATTTTCTCATAACAAAGTCATAGATTACTAAAGAAGAAGCAGGTATAGAACAAGAGGTAAGTTTCTCATCATGTCAAACAAATTAAGAAGAAGAAGAGTGTGAAGTCGACCAAAGTATGTATTTTTTATTTAATTGTGAAGAAGTAGGAAATATTGAAATGGAATTCCCTTATTTCAAGATTGAAAGTGATGAGATAGAAAAGAACAATGAAATAGAAGGAAATCCTGATATTGAAAAGGAAAAGAATCATGAAGCAGAATTCAGTCAACGAGAAAGAGAACTTGAAGATGAAATAATCACATTGAAGATCCAAATTGAAGAAGCAAAGAGAACAGAAGAAGTCATGAAGATTCAGATGATGAAGAAAGAATAAGAAGTTGAGAATCTTGAAGAAGAAGTTGTCACATTGAGAAACAAAATCACCAAGCTCATCAAGATCGTTGAAGATATAGATCCATCCACATCGGCAGTAGAGAATGAAGAGAATATTTCTAGGTTGCTAGAAAAGAAGAACAAAGAAAAGAGTAAGAGTTATGTAGAAGTACTCAAAGGAAGGAACTGTGGTCAGCAAGAATCAAATATGAATGAGTTTAACAGAAATACATCTTCAGCAAGACTTATCACATTTAGGAAGACAATTTTCTTCAACCATAATGAACGGATCCACAGAAAAGAATATCATGATCATCCAAGGAAAGAATTCAAAAGGACTACACCACAAAGAAGATCATTCACTCCTAGGTATGTAAATTTCTTTTATGGTCATTGGTTTTATTGTACTAAAATTGGACATAAAGTTGCAAATTGCAGGGCTCATGGAAGATATGTTCAAGAAAGAAAAGCTTATGTGGCCCCACATAGCATTGAATGCTACAAATTCCATAACTATGGACACATAGATTGTGATTGTAGAATCATGATCAATACTTCCATGAAAGAGAACATCGATATTAGATATAAGAAAGTATGGAAAAGAAAACAACAAGAACATGTGAACATAGACCGGGTCTAGAGATCGAAAAATTGGAAATAATAGGAGATGAAGACAAATATACAAAGAAATAGGAAGATTTCATATTCAAAAAGGTTTGGAGAAGAAATGAAAGAAAAGAAGGACAAGTGAATAAAAAACATGTTCCAAAGATCACAGGATTTGTAGTAGTGCGAGAAAGAAAAGAAGAGCAGGTAAATAAGGAACTGGTTCAAGAGATTGTACTTTCAGGAATTATAAAGTGAGATCAATACACAAGAAGAAAGGGAAAAGTCAAATTTTAGAGGGATGATGAATCTACAGATGAAGAGGAAGATGAATTTTCATTAGAGCGGTTATTTTTCTGAGCCATCCGGCTTGGAGACTCCCAATAAATATGTATGTTGATCAGGGGGAGTCTAGGAAGAAGCTATACAAATCATATATGTTAGGGACCTAACCTACCTAACCCCTCAAGTTGGTAGAATAATATATTTCCATGTAATAAAGGTCAATATTAATAAGGCCTAGCAATTAGGAGGAATAAGTCAATTGTAAGACGACCTAATAGAAGCTTCCGCTTCTAGAAGGATATTCCTCTATATTGTTCTTTTGGATTGATAGATTTAGTATAAATAAGAGTAGAGGGTATGAGAAGTTTTGTCTTGGAAAATTGTAATAGAGATTTTCTTTGTTGGAGGTTTCCCCCTCGAAGAGGAAAGTGAATGTTGTTTCCTATCGATAAAGGTATAATTCTGGTGTTGTGGTTCCATATAATTTGTTGTTTCGCTCCTATCTCTGCAATATTTCCATATTTTGTTGCTATCTCGGTATTATTCTTTGCATTATTTCTTTATTCTGCTAATATAATAGATCTAGTAGCTTGCAAGTGGTATCAAAGCACTTTCCTCAACAGAAAATTGTGGGTTAATTTTTTTCAGGGTAGAGACGTATTATGGCATCTTAAAGCTACAAATATCTTTTGTTACACGCATAAACCCACAGTTGGGGAGTAATATATGTAGGAAATATAATAGGTACTCAAGTGCACATCTATTTTCCACCCTTGCAACCCCTGTTGGTACCCCTTCGAGTGGTAGTGCATCAGACAACACCTATATACAGATTGACCTAGATCGCCTAAAGCCCTCCGAAGATAAACCAATCCATTGCCTGACTGCTATAGTGCCACCAAAAAAAACACTTGGAAAGATATTCTCTAGTACCTAGGTAGTCAGGTAGTAAGGATAAGGGAGCGTTCTAGCATCCTTAGTTGGTTCCCTGAGATATTGGGTCGAGTACTATTGTTGAACCCCACACGTATATCAGAGAGATATAACACAGAGAAAAACCTTGTCTATAGAAACCCTAAATACCCTAACCCTTGGGATGAAAAAAAAACCAGAACAGACAAGATCTATTGACATGCAATTGTGCCTTCTGCATTCTGGTTGCGAAATTACTACACATTTCTTCCTGTTAAGCATTTGAGCATTTCATCACTCCAGTATTATTCAGGTTGGAGTATAACTTTGTATGAGTAAAAAAAAAATAGTGGTCCCACTGGCACACTTATTTGGGACCTATCCCGTTGGATTCCCATTTTCTCCCTGATCGCAGTCATACATTTCATTTTTTCTTCTTTTTTTTTTCAGTGGACCCGAACCCTTCTCAGCCTCCCTATTTTTCCACCTATTCCATTATATTTCCATTCTCTCCCTGATCCTCATGGTACCTATCACTTATAATTCCTTTTTTGTGGTCCCAGCCACCCATTTTTCCTTACCCACTCTTTCCCTCTCCAAATGGCCACCACTCGCAACCAAGACCTGGAAGCTTCCATCAATCACGTGACATCTAAGATTGGCTCTACCAATTCCCTCCTTGCACAATTCAAGGCCCAAGTCGAGCACAAATTTGACACCATGGAAGCCAACTTCACGACCCAATTTCACACCCTCCAGTCTACCTTCAACCAGTTGTTGAACCTCTCTTCGGGTCCTTCCTCCTCGAACCAACCCGATGTTGTTGATTTCTCTCATTCTTTGCATTTTCAATCCAACCCCTTTCAGCGTCACCCCCATATTCCCTACGTCAAGGTCAATAAATTTGATGGCTCTGATCCTACAGGTTGGGTCACTCAAATGGAGCATTATTTTTCTCTGCATGGTATTACTGATGAGTTGGTCAAACTTTGCTATGTTGTCCTTTATCTAGATCCTGAATGATGGAAATAGTGGAAATAACATAAAAATTCACGTCAGGGGTATATTTCCTAGACCCATTTTGCGATAAAGCTTTATGACCACTTTAACATTGATAACCACTATCTCGGTCGTTTGACCAAGTTGAAACAATCAGACATAGTGGAAGGCTTTATAACTGATTTTGAGCATTTGGCCTTTCGAACTGAGGTTATGTCCGATGCTTTATTCTTTGAATTATTTATCATTGGCCTAAAGGATGAAATCTAATCCCAGGTTCTCATGGCCCACTCTCAGACTTGGTTGGAAGCTACTAAATATGTTAAAGAGGCCCAACAAGTTGTTTTTTCCTAGAACAAAAAACCCTCTTTTGTTCCTCTCCCTTGACCCACTAATCCTAACCCCCTGTCACTCCCCTCAAGGTCCATAAATTAACTAGGGATGAAATGGTTGAATCCCAACTAAAGTTTCTTTGCTATAATTGTGATGAAAAATATTTTCTGGGGCACAAGTGTAAGGAACAAAAACTTTTTATGTCCATCTCTGAAGATGTTCTCGACGAAGATGTGATCGTTCCACTTGTTTAAGAGCCCTCCCTTACCGATGCTACCCAGGAGCCCACTGACCCACATGAAGTTGAACCACTCATTTCCTTGCATTCCCTAACTAGCTTCTCTGCTCCATAAACCATCAAGCTCATTGGCTATATTAAGAATAGGAAGGTAATCATCCTTGTTGACTGTGGTAGCACCCAAAATTTTATTCATCGTCACATTGCCCAGGAAACCAATTACCCAGGATCCCACTAACCCACGTGAAGTTGAACCACTCATTTCCTTGCATGCCCTCACTGGCTTCTCTTCTCCACAAACCCTCAAGCTCATTGGCTATATTAATAATAGGAAGTTAACCATCCTTGTTGACAGTGGTAGAACCCACATTTTTATTCATCGCCACATTGCCCAAGAAACCAATTGCTATATTCGTGTTGTCAATGATTTTCAAATCATGATAGCCAATGGTGGGTCCATGGAATGCGGTGGGAGTTGTGAAAATATGTGCCTTCAAATTGGACATTACCACCTAAAATATCATATGTTTTCCATTGAAATGGGCGATTTTGACATTGTGCTAGGTGTTGAATGCTTACGCACTTTGGGTCCCATTCTTATGGATTTTAAGGAATTAACCATGCAATTCCAACAGGAGGGACAATGGTATCACTTCCAAGGTCTCACAACTAGTTCTCCTAAGATCATCAGTTCCCATTGCATGGAAAATATCCTCAATAAAGGCCACTCTGATATTATTGCTCAACTACATTCTATTGACACCATTGAGACACCCTCTGTGCATCCTGACATCCAAGCTATTCTCTCCAAACACCAAGCTATTTTTTCCACTTCTCAGGGACTTCCTCCTTCTCTTGGTGGTCATGATCATTCCATACCCCTTGTTCCTAAAATTATTCCTCCTAATGTTCGACCCTATCGTCATCCCTTTTCCCAAAAGAAAATAATTGAGAAAATAGTGCAGGAATTGCTACAAGCGGGTGTTATCTACCCTAGTATCAGCCCTTATTCTTCTCATGTGGTCATGGTACTTAAGAAAGAAAGTATTTGACACATGTGTCCTAAATTTTGTGCCCTCAATAAACTCACCATCAAGGAAAAGTTTCCCATTCCTGTCATTGATGATCTCTTGGATGAGTTGAGTGGTGCCCAATATTTCACTAAACTTGATATGCGTTATGGATACCACCAGATACGTATGCAAGACACGGACATCCCCAAGACTGCCTTTCGAACTCATGAGGGTCACTATGAGTTATTCGTCATGTCCTTTGGCCTGTGTAATTCCCCCTCCCCCTTCCAAAGAATCATGAATCATGTCTTCCATCCTTTTCTCTGTCATTTTGTCTTAGTTTTTTTTTATGATATTCTCATCTATAGTAAAATTTGGCAATCCCATAATTCCCATGTGGATCAAGTTCTTCATCTACTCTCTCAACATCAACTTTTCCTTGAAGACTCTAAATGTGCCTTTGGTTCCTCATAAGTCAAGTACTTGGTTCATATTGTTGGCAAGGCTGGTTTCTAGGTGGATCCTAAGAATATTGAAGCAATGAAGGATTGTCCTCGCCCTAAGACTATCAAAAGATTGCATTTTTTGGGGGGGTTTAACCAGATATTATCGCAATTTTGTTCAAAATTATGGAAAGATTGTGGAACCTCTCACTTCTCTACCTAAAAAGAATTACTTCACTTGGACTCCCACAACTTATCTTTAATTTCAAGCATTGAAGGAGGCTATGTGCACTACT
>JZKD02S1699685.1:119234-137583 GCA_000966675.3 Picea glauca
TATATATATATGTATTTAATAGTTAATATATAATTTATATATAGTAATAAAATGTATATTGAGAGATAATTTCAATTATGCATACATATAACATCATTAATCCCATGTCGATTTAAGACAAAAAGCCATTAGAGAAACCAATAATATAAGTTTGATTATAATTTAAGCCAAAATGAAAACATATCTCAATTTGACTAGGTATTAAGTCATGACTTGGCTCAATAGGGCTTGGTAGATGTCAACTAGAGGGCTTAGTTTCATGACCAAAACATGATAGACTTTGTGACAGATGACTTGATGATGACCAAGAATAACATAGACATGGATAAAATGTAGACAACTTTAGCATACTAATTATAGGCCAAGGTAAATTGAGTTGGGAATTGCAAATGTCTCCAATGTAATGAAGGTTTTGGAGTTAACTTAATACACATGTATTTCACTAAATCAATTTTGTATATAATTTCCATCTCCAACTTGCATCTAATCAGTTTTTTGGAACTAAATATTTCCTTAGGATAATTGAAATAGAATCCAAATGTCAAGGATTGGTGGAAAATTTGAAAAAAATTTAAAGGATATTTTAAGCTACCACATTTGGCTCCAACTGGGGGATGGTGTCTCTGTGTGAGGCACCAAGAACCGTAGACATGTGCCTTAAGTCTTGGGAAATGGTGTCATTTTTTGAAATCAATATTCCCCTTAGTCACCACATTCTTGAACTAAACATCCTCCTGCATGTTCCTACAAGTTTGTACCTGCAAATATTCAAATGTAATGTATCCAGACACCCAGACTGGGTCACACCACTTAAAAAATTTCTTTCTTTGATACCATCTTGTAACATACCCAACTATATTCTTAATTGGGCACATCATGCCAAAACTTCTCTTCTCTTTGTCATCAGCTTTGATATTAATTAAAACATACAAATACTCATCCATGCATGATTATATACATATTCATAACATAATTATACACAATCATAATAGAATTATAAACACAACATAACAATATAAACTCATGAAAACAATTGCATAGTAATTACTGCAAAACATAATTTAACACACAAATTGGAACTTATCTTTGAATAAATGACACTAACTGCATGCATACCTTCCACGTTCGTCCCATCCTTAGACCACATTGTTCATAAATCTCAATAGTGGGTCACCCCTGAGCTGGGGATAAACTCCACTTGGGTAAGGGTTCCCAACCAAGCCAAAGTATCTCACTCAATAAGAACTCAGTCATAGGTAATTTAGTCATAGGTGACTCAATTATAGGAAATTCCATTACATCTGCCAATTCACATTGATATCCTATAGTCTCTCATTCCCCACATGATTTTCCCACCCCAGGAAGTATTCCCCTTCTCTAATCAACAGTCCTTCGACTGTCACACTTCCCTTCCAGATCTTCAACAACATGCTATACATGAAGTCTTAGATCCCTGTCGCTGCAACTTGGCACCTCGGGAAATAATTCCGAACAATTATCTCACCTAGAGAGAATGCAATGTCTCACAGGCCTGACAACCCTCCTATTTAGTCTATCTCTCCAGGCTAAGAAATGTACAGGTATCTACGATGGTAATAGCATAATACTGGTTAGAGTAACAAGCAGGTTCAATGACAGAACAATCCAGTTCTATGACATAACAATCAGTTCATGATCAGAGCTCCCTCCCTTGAATGATGATCGAATGATCAGAAAAGTGTACTAAGTCCAAACTTTATGGATGCATGTTCCCAACTTGACACTTGTCATATTCAGAAGTGCCTTCATCCACTTGTCTCCTCCTTAGGACTTAGGATAAAATAATATATCCTTTCTTTTTACTTTTAAGAAATATTAATATAATATTCCTTTTGGGGTTTAAGCCCCTTTAACCTAGCCCCATTAACCTTAGCCAGTGTATTTTAAGCCCCCCATTCTATTTTATTTGGTTATTCTACAACATTGATGTGTTTTCTTTATATTAGCATCCAATTGCATTTACGTTCTCAGTACTACAGTACTTATCTTTTGCATCCAGGCTCACCAGCCTCAAAACATAAATCTCATACACTGACCAGTGCATGCGAAACTTCTAGGATGTGTGCACTCTCCTTTCAGTGCACCACCATCGTGCCCTTACATAGGTTCACATTACAACATAATGTATATACAAAATTCTCTCTGGCATTCAAAACCTTCTCACTGATTTAGTGTGCGTTGAATCCTAGAATGTGCACCAACCTGGAAAACTCTTCCTTTAGTGCTCCATCCTTTAACATTTACACTTATGCACACTGTTGTATCATTTTTGTCACCTAAATGAGCAAAAGAGGGACACTTACAAGTCTAGCTGGGTTAGCTAGACAGGACATAAGTTCGTGCAAGAGTTAGAAACATCAAGCACAATAAGAAAATAAACAACTAATCTAATAACAATTAAAGAACAAAAGAAAGACCGATATTCATGCCACCAATGGATAGATCGTATTAGTGGGAAAACACCAAAGATAAAGGGAGGCTTATGGGTTCCCTCTTCCTCCAAGGGAGGGCTCTTGAACCCCCAATGATTGATCTCTTCTTACAAATAAAAAACTAAAAGGAAATGGTGAAGAAATCCAAAGCTCATTCACTCAAGAGGTGATGTGAATGGCCCAATGAAGTGATGCTTATATTCTCCAATGAGGAAAGAGGTTCCTTGCAGGAGAATAGAGGCAGCATAACAATACAAATAGATTCTTGAAAATATAGTGCACCCATGGCCTCATTTTATAGAAAATCGTTGAGGCATTATCCAACCGATCTTTAGTGTGAACAAGGGGCCCTTTAGGGCACCCTTAGGCCTTTGACCAGACCCCCACTCGGATTCAACTCAGATTTGAGGGTAAAATCAACTTGGGAGATGAACCAAAAGTGGGTGAGGGGCCGACAAGAACCATAAATGTGTCTTTCATGGAAGTGTGTGGCTTTTCCTGCAAACAGTCGTGCATGTGCGCGGGTTTTCTTGTATAAAGTAACGCATTTCAAGCATGTGCGCGGGTTTGACTGTATAAAGTAGCACATTTCAAGCATGTGCACGTGCTTCCTTTGGTGAATTTGGGCACTTCAATATTTTGACCCAATTGTATAGTTTTTTTCCCTTTGGAAATGCATTTTTTATGCCATGAGTGAACTAATAGGTGTTTGTAGATGTTGGATTCCTGTAACCATTTGCAGATGAAATTTCAGTGCTAACAGATGCCCCCTGATGTGTGAGGTTAGGAGCATACGTATATCTGAAATAAATCAATTTTTATTCTACTAAGAGTACCATTGTAAGAAAGAATGTTGAGAGGAGTTGCAAGAGCAATCCATTGGAGGGACAGGGGAACCAGTGGGACCCAAACCTTTCACTAGGTGTGGAAAAATAAAATTGTATACAAATGAGTCAGGCATGCCCCATGATCTTGTCATGTAACTCAAAATGTGTAAGAAAATAACTGAATTTGTGTGTTTATGTAGATAACTGCAGCGCCCTCTGGGGTGGTTTGATAATGGCAGAGGAAAATTTTTATGGTGAACAAACTCTAAAAAGAGGCGATGACACCTGTAAGAAGTGTTGATAATTTGTGGGCATTGGTAGCCCAACAAATTTCTGAGGCCTTCAAAAAATATAAAAACAACTACAATAGTCGCAAAGTAAGACCCACCATAACATGAGATAGTGTTGAAGTCGAATGTTATGGAGGTCAATGACAACAAAGAACAATGGTGGTTTTCTTTGTTCCATCTGAGACTCCTCATTGTAAAGGGAATGTGAGTCAAGATACTATCTCCCTTCTGGAAAATGTGTTGATGTCGACAGAAAGGGAGATGCGACTCCAGGAAGAAAAGGGCTTCATGAAATCCACTGGATGAGATCAGGAACTGATGAGGTATATGGACGAGGTCAAGATGCGGTGAGACTCAAGACTACCCTTGGTTGGGGATATATGTGAAGTATGAGTGGCAACAATCGTGAAAATGGATCTAGTGTCAAGGGGACGACTAAACGTGGGTTAAATTTTGCCAGAGGCGTGACAAAGTGTACAAACTCAGAGATTAGGGGTACATGGATGGTGGGATACTTGGAGTTTATGGACAATGTCAACAAAAGTAGAAGATAATGAATGCCCCAACCAAGGGTGACATGGGTTTCTTTGCCAGGAAAAGAAGGTCGCCAAGGGGGATGACAAAAAGCTATGTAAATGATGGAAACAAAGGATTTTTACAATTACCAAATGAATAAATAATAATTTGGGATGAGTGTATAGATATAGAAATGGGTGCCCTGGTGCAATATGGCTTCGCCTGTGAGGGCGCAAGGTGCATGGAAAATGAGTGGAGGGTGGGGGGGGCATAGGTGCGTTTTTGTATGAGTTAAACTAATGGAGGGGAATATGCAGATGGGAAAACTGATTGTGGATGAAATGGATGGTTAATGATACTGCGGAGGTGTAGTCAAAATAGAACCATGATGAGATAACCTGGGAATCCATTGGGAAAGATATAAAAATGAGGAGAATGAGTATGTGTCTGATTGTCGAAAATTCATAAGACTATCGGGACTCCCATCCCTAAAGGGTGAAAAAAACATGAGTGTCAAAGTGCCAAGGTGAAATGTGAATGGGAAAAATCATGTGGGGAAGAGTGCTACCGGGTGATAGTGCCAAATTTCAATGAAGGTGTTAGTACTGCAGAGCCAGATATGAGGATCCTACAGGTGAATGTCAGAGGGTGTGACTGGGAGATGCAATTGGTATTTAGAGGGAATGACTACATGCCAGTGTCAATCATATAACTGAAGGGGATTGTGTTGAATTGTGATGACCAAGTACGTGCACACATTAAAACCAAATACTCGACATGAACAATATCTAAAGATAAAGAACGTATAACAATTATTTGATAATTTTGGACATGAGAATGCGTACCTGAGTGTGTCATGGAAAGATGCTTCGCCAGGGAAAAGTGAAAATGATCACCTGACAAAAATGACTATGTAAGTGGCCAAAAATGGTTCGAAAAATGGAGCTTATGCGCTCCTGTACCAAAATATTAGGGGGGGGGAGGGGACGGCTTAGATATGGACAGTGGGTCCATAATGCCATCCCAGTTTCACTGACACTATGGGCGATCGGGCAGTATTTTGGTGGGTGGACATGGACCTCCCCTTTGCTCGAGGACTAATGAAGAAACATAATGAATTACATTCACAAGAGCATTGGTATGGAGTATCGGAGGAATCTCAAGCATATATGTGTGGTGTTCCATGGCTAATGTGTGGCAGACGTATGGGATAGATGGTAAATGATGAGTGTAATGCCCATATTCAGCGCATATGGAATAGGCAAAATTGGTTTGTATATTTTGTTTGCGTGTGGTTGATGACTCTGTAGTAACGTGGGATGTACTTGGTGGAGTGTCAAGAAAAAGGGGTGTTTAAGGAAGCTAGATAAAACTACATAGCTTAGGAAGAGAAGGACATTTGTGAGTGGGGTGTCCTTTTCTTTCACATAAGGCACAAGGGAGTTGAACTCGGGGAGGTAGTGGAGCGATGGGCTCTTTCTTATTTCATCTGCCCCCAGCTGTAGCAGTGGTGCTGACGATTGGGGGTGAGGATGGTGTGGTTGGATTTAGTACTGGGATATCCATCGGGATTCCCTCTGACTGAGGGAGGGATGGTTGAGGAACCATCCCGGGTGGAGCTAGATACCATACAGGGATGGTGAGTACCATGTTCGGAAGGGTAAGCATTTTGTCTACCTGGAATGATTCGACTCTAGGTGGGGAGTAAAAAAAAAGGTAATTTGGGTAATGGCCTGGGGGACTATCTCCCAAACTGGGATTTTCCCCTGGAGGGGTGAAATATCCATGATAAGTGGTGCAGTGGTGCTCTCAAGGAACTCCTGAGGTAGCATTTCTTTAACTAGTGGAACTTTGATATGGGGAGGGGACTCAGTGATAGGGGTCTTGTCTCCGTTGTCTATTCCTTTAGAGGAAACTACACACACTTGTGATGAAAAATATGGGTTTAGGAACGGTGGCACTCCTTGATAAGTTCCCAACATGGATGGGTCTTGGAATAATCCAGGGCCAATGTTGAAAACTAGAAAATCATTTGAGCTAACACAGACAAGGGGGAGGATGTTATCTATGTTGGTGGAATGGTTAGGATCGTAATGTTTAATTTGGTCGATGGTGATGATCTTCCCATTGTGGGGGAACATCATCGTACAAAACACAGAAGAGGCGACCACCTTCATAGCATACATGTAGTTACATCCGAACAAGATATTGTAATCAAGTTGGGCATCGAATACTTCAATGTCAATGAGGATGGTTTTTCCCCCAAGTTCTATGGGGACATTTTGACAAATCCCTGTGGAAGATGTTGGTCGACCATCGTAAGCTCGAAGGGTGATGGCAGAAGATACTAGCTTGGGGGAGCCAATTTTCTGCCATACGTGTTTAGACATGATGCATGTGGATGCACCTTCATCTATGATACACTGATAAACTTTGGTGTTCCATATCTTAACTAGTATCTGGAAGACTACTTGGGTGGGAAGACGTGGTTCTCTGCTATCGGAATCAAATTTGATCAGCTGCGTGTCAGTTGGGTCTACTGCCCTCAAGGAAGAAAGAAAGGATTTTTGCTATGATGGATAGGTTTGGCAGACCTCCAACACAGACATGGATGTAGGAGACTGAGCTAAGTCATCAACCAGACTATAATTATGAGCCACCCTAGCATGAGGGTTATGCACATTCTGCCGTAAAGGCATACATGGTATGCGAGGAATGGGTTACACGTTAGGACGTCGAATCATCAATGGTTATCTTGTAGTAGCTGGCAGTTTTTCTAAGGTGGTTGGGGTAGAATTGGGAGGCATACCGTATTGACGGTTGTGTGTTTTGCAGAAGAATTTCTTCGCTGGTGAGGAGGACACTGTGAACAACCAAATTCCCGGGTTGAGTGGCACACGGGTTTGGATATTTCCCCATTTGTGGTGGGGCAAGGTTGATCACTTGTTGGGTATTCATCACACCTTGGTATGGTATGGGGTTTTTCAAAACATCTGAAGGTGGTGGTTTCAAATACTGTTGTGGGGCCTACTAAGGGGTAGATGGTGTCGGAGGGCCCTATGAGTTCATGGATGCCCTCATCCATTGGAGATCAAGAATTTGGGGGAAATGATGAGTATAGTTTCCATACTCACCACATATAGCACAAGGGAATTTAGTCTGAATATTTTTGTTCTTCCCTTGTCGTGGTTGATTGTTATCGGTGCCCCCTTGGGGGTCTTTGTACTGGTTTCGCCTAGCAGGATGGTTGTGGGGGTCATTCCCTCTTGGTCCTAGATTGTCATTGTTTTGGTTCTTTCTTTTCTGCTTATGAGTCGGATTGGTCGTATTCAACTATTTAAATGTATGAACCTGTTGAATGGGAAAGTGTTGAACAATGTTGACATCGGCATGTAGTTGTCTCGGTGGAGGATTAATCGACTGGGGAGGACTAGTAAATGGGAAATATGGATTGTTCTGTGGATAGGATCCATATGGCATATAGGAAGTAGAGGTACTTCCACTACTTGTAGGGTTATATCCAGGGGTTGGGGGTGGACCCGTACTAGATTGAGAGATCAAATACGGCATGGGTACCGGTGGGGGTGCCCCCAATGATTGAGGGGGAACAACAGGATATGACTATTGGTAAAGGGGAGGGGGGCAATAAGATGGACCTCCATATATAGAAAGATATTGGGGTGTACTGTACATAGGTTGTGTTTGGATGTACATATTGCAGTGTGTCGTGGTACCAATCAATCCATCTGCTGAGTGAGACATCCTAGGTTTTTCCTAGTCGAATGGTACGGGTCTCGGGGCATCAGGTAGAACCGTATATAAGTATCCTTACTATGCATAAATGAGGTCATACCATTGAGCCTTGTTGATGGCTTCATCTTCGGACTGGGGGAAGGTGGAGGCCACATCTTTGGTAAGGAGGGAGACAAGTGATCTGAGAAACCAATCAATGCATTGTTGTTTGGTGGTTTCTACTTTGCATAAAATACGTCGTCGATGCCATTCGTGAATGTGGTCACTGATATGTGTGGTTGAGGTTTGTTTAAAATCAGAGATTAGTTCAATACCATTGTCGAGGCATATTTTTAATTGAAAGAAAGTCAAAAATGCTTTGGCCAAAGATTCAAAAGTCGCATGGGACCCTGATTTTTCGTCTACATACCACTTGGTTGATGGGCCAGTGAGTGTGCGTTGGAATAACCTTAATCAGACAAAGTCATCCATGATGTTGTTTGAACATCACCATAAGTGGAAGGACATGACATGGTTGGTAGGGTCGTCTCCTGCCTTTCCTTCAAACTTGGGGATGTCTGAAGGTAGTTTGGTGGGCATGGTAGGCCATGTGGGGTCATGCAATATATGATCATTTGTGAGCTTGCTCAGATCCAGTATGTTGAGAGAATCCAAGTATGGCATCTGGAGTGGTTTTGGAGGGTTATTTACATCCATTGTGTGTGTAGTGCATGTACTTAACCTGTGAGGGGGGTTAGGTGGGGTTGTACTTCCCCCTTGGGAAGAATTTTTCCCCCTAATTCTGTGTAAAGGAGGTTGAGTGGATGGTTGACCTTGGGAAGTGGACCCAAGCAATGTGGAACCAAGGAAAGTTGATCCCAAGATAGTAGCACTCACATGGGTGTGAGACAGTGGAGTCGATGAGTTGGAAAGACTAGGAACTCCCCCTACAATAGGAGGGATATTTATCAAGCATATGGAACGACGGGGAATCTGTGGGTCCCCTATGATGCCCGACTAGAAAAGTGGATGTGTGCAAATGATGATGAGAACAATAAATGAACAAGAGTCTTTGTTTATAATTTTTGGACCTTCACAATATATCTCACGATTGTATGTAATAACAAGAGCATCATACATAAATCAATTGACAAAGAAACATACATGTGGGTAGGTAGTTTTTTTTCCACGTGGTAGAACAAAGAAACAAATGATCATGTCCTAAAAAGGCATAACATCCTTCCTCTCAAAGAGCACTGGACCTTCCAATAGCACTCAACAGTGGGGTCTGAAGCCACCGGAAGAGGAACTAGTGAAGGATGAAATAATCAGTTATAATGAGGGGTAGAGGGGGCATATACCAAAAGAGCTGGCGATATTTCCCAATAGCCACACAAAATCCGATCAAGGTGCAATTGCAGCCCACAATTTCCACTTGGGTAGATGTCCTAAAATTTGGTCACTAGGTACCTCGGTCAAAGTGCGACATTTAGATTTTCGGCCTCAGAAATGGGTCACGGGCTAGATCTCGCCCAAGAGGTGGATGCCTCAAGGGGGGACTCATAGAACAACTGGACCTCGGCCTTTGACCCTTCATGGGTATCTCCCTACCTTATGGTGTAGGAACACTTGACTTGGAGGATTTAAAAGTTCCCTATTTGTCAACTTCCATTGTTTGAAGATGTGAGAACTAGATAACGGGGAGTTATTTGGATGCCTATCCGAGATCCTACCTAGACTAAAACATTTCTTTTGGAACCTCCCGTGGAGGAAAACTTAGTGAGTTTTTAGAAAAAAAATTAGATGTGGTTGTTTGAGAGATTGCAGGTGTGAACCAATCTAGTTGAAATTAAGTGGGAGTGGATAGTGTCATTAAGAAAAGGGTGGGGCATTTTGAAATCCCTTTGGAAGAAACCTACTTTTAACTCCACGATTTAGATGAAACTGTGTGAGTGAATAGTGACTTTGTGTGTGAATAAGTGAAAGTGTGCCAATTTTTTAATAAGTTAGGTGTCACCTTGTTGCATGTGGAGTTTGTGTGGTCCTTACAAGTCTTGATTACCTAATTTACTAAATGTCATTGGTACAACCTTGCAAAATTTTAAAGTCCCTAGAGAACTATCATGTGGACATATGGATCCTTACCAATCCTTTAACTCCCTAATGTGATTTAATATAAGAAATCTTCAAAAAACTATCCTAGATTGTGGACATGTGGGCATGTATGGGCCCGTTTCAAAACCTTTAAACTCCCCTAGTGATGTAATCTAAGAAAGTAAATTCAAAAATATCCTATCTTTGTAGAATGTGGGCATGTATGGGCCCTTACAAATTTAAGATGTGTTTGAAAATGAAACTAATAGTAGTCATGAGGGGGTTGTTGTCCTCTTCTAAAGATTTTGTCTTTTAAGGGAGATGAAATTTCCCCTCAAACATTTTTCTGATTCTCAAGATCGCTCTATGGCGCGAGAGAAGAGCATACTCAATAATTGACATTCAATTTCTGGTCCCAATGCAAGTGTTATTATATGTTATATAGAATGATTCCAACTTAACTTTAATCAAAGCAAGCCATCCATGTGGAAAAATGAAAGAAAAAAGAGAATAAATATGGTTTTTAACCCCCTAAGTGCCTATGTTTTGACTAACCCTTCATGTGGAGAGGGAATATAAGTGTGGTGCATATTACAATTTGCATAGAATCAAGCTTAAGAAGGCTATGGGCCTTCAATAGATCACAAAAACCATTACAATGTGTGAATTTCTAAATAGATGCACAGGTCACAGAGTAGATAGAGGTGCATGTGGTGCCAATGTGCAAATCAAAAATGACCTTTTGGTGCAGGTGCGTAGAATGCGCTAAGCAACACAGTGATTTTGGCGCACGTGCTCGGAAGACGCGCTTGTGGGTTAAAAAAACCATGCACTTTCTATTACATGGTCAGGAAGAAAATTTCGAATGAAATTCTCTTAGCTCAACTTGAAATTTAGCTTTTTGCAGGCAAGCTTGGGCCGGTTATGGTTCCTGCAAGTTAAATAAACCAAAAAGAAGTGCTCAAACAACCCAAATTGGGAGGAAATTGATACCTATCCCCAGTGTAGTCGTCAATCTGTTGTATCATTTTCATCACCTAAATGAGCAAAAGAGGGACACTTACAAGTCCAATTGGGTTATCTAGATAGGACATAAGTGAGTGCAAGAGTTAGAAACATCAATCACAATAAGAAAATAAACAACTAATCTAATAACAATTAAAGAAACTAAACTAATGTGCATAAGGGAAATAGAACAAAAGAAAGACTGATATTCATGCCACCAATGGATAAATTGTATTAGTGGGAAAACAAAAAAGAGAAAGGGAGGCTTATGGGTCCCCTCTTCCTCCAAGGGAGGGCTCTTGAACACCCAATGATTGAGCTCTTCTTACAAATAACAAACTAAAAGGAAATGGTGAAGAAATCCAAAGCTCATTCACTCAAGAGGTGATTTGAATGGCCCAATAAAATGATGTTTATATTCTCCAATGAGGAAAGAGGTTCCTTGCAGGAGAATAGAGGCAGCATAACAATACAAATAGATTCTTGAAAATATAGTGCACCCATGGCCTCATTTTATAGAAAATCTTTGAGGCATTATCCAACCAGTCTTTACTGTGAACAAGGGGCCCTTTAGGGCACCGTTAGGTCTTTGACCAACCCCCCACTTGGATTCAACTCGGATTTGAGGGTCAAATCGACTTAGGAGATGAACCAAAAGTGGGTGAGGGGCTGACAAGAACCATAAATCCGTCATTCATGGAAATGTGTGTCTTTTCCTGCAAACGGTCGCGCATATGCACGGGTTTTCCTGTATAAAGTAGTGCATTTCGAGCATGTGTGCCTGTTTGACTATATAAAGTAGCGCATTTTAGGCATGTGTGCACGCTTCCTTTGGTAAATTTGGGAACTTAAATTTTTTGACCCAATTGTATAATTGTTTGCCCTTTGGAAATGCATTTTTTATGCCATGAGTGAACTAATAGGTGTTTGGAGATGTTGGATTCCTGTAACCATTTGCGGATGAAATTTCAGTGATAACACAGATTTCACACGTTAAGTTGTTTCAATTTTAGTGCACCATTCCTGTGTACTTACACATGTGCACACTAAGTACATTAGATTGTGTGCTCTATCATTTTAAAACTACGTGCACTCCTTTGGAATGAGATTCACGCGCACTAACTTACTGGACGTAGAACCAAACTAAATTTATTATACTATCAGCTCACCATATTATATGTAAATGATAGTTACATTCATATTTACACTTTGGGTTCATCCTAGGGGTATTACAATCTTGTCCCCCTTATTTATGCACTGTCCTTAGTGTAGTATATACACATGTCCAATCAAACTTTCAAAAGTTTTCAAAAAGATGTGGGTACTCTGCTCACATAACATCCTCATTCTCCCATGTTGCATCCTCAGGGCCATACCAGGTCCATTGGACCTTTACTAGATCTATGGCTCGATTACATAGGTGCTTGATCTTTCAATCCAATATGCACGTCGGATGCACTTGAAAACTGCCTTCTTGCTCCACCTAAATCACATTCAAATCAATGAAATGATTAGTATCAGGTACATACTTTTTAAGTAATGATACATGGAATACATTATGAATATGCATTGAGGCAAGCAAGGAAATCCTATATGCTATAGGGAAAATTCTTTCTAAGATTTCAAATGGCCCACAAAAATGAGTTGCCATCTTTGAGAAATTTCCCAATCTCAGGGAAATTCTATTGGCCTTTACTTTCAGGAACACATGATCACCCACTTTAAACTCCCTGTGAGTTCTACCCTTGTCAGCATAACTTTTGTACCTTTCCTATGCAACCTTTAAATTATGTTTTATTTTTATCATCTACTCTTCCATTTCCCTGAGTAGTTCTGGTCCAACTATTGTGTGGTCTGCTAGGTTGTCCCAACTTACTAGTGTGTTTCACTTTCTTCCAAAAAGTGCCTCAAAGGGGCTCCTCTTCAGGGATGATTGGTACCCATTGTTGTAAGAAAACTCTACCGAGTTTAGATAATCCTCACATTTGGATGGTTTATTCATGACATACATCCTTAGCATATCTTCTATTACTTGATTCACCCTTTATGTCTGCCCATCTGACTATGGATGATAAGTTGTGCTGAAATGGAGATTTTTTGCAAATCCCTTAAACAATCCTTTCCAAACATTTGAGGTAAATTTTGGATCTTTGTCAAACAAAATTGTGTTGGGAATCCCATGTAATCGAGCTATTTATTTTAGATAAATATCATCTATGTTAGCTACCTTGTGAGTAAGCTTTATTGGAATAAAATGGGCAGCTTTGGTAAGCCTATCCACCACCACCATGATAGAATCATGTTGCTTTCTAGTTCTTGGTAGTTTAGTAATAAAATCCATTGTTACCACTTCCCATTTCCATTTATGAATGGGCAATGGTTGTAGAAATCCAGTTGGATGTCTATGCTCAGCCTTGGCCTTTTGGCATGCCAAACACTTGGCAATGAAATCAACATGTTATTTCTTCATGCCTGAATAATAATATTGGCTCTTGATAGTTGCGATAGTTTTCTGGTAACCTGGGTGTCCAGCTTAAGGTACATTATGCATTTCTCCCAATATCAGATTCTTCAATTCCCGAGAATTTGGCACATAAATTCTTCCTCTGTATCTGAGAATTTCATCACTTTCCAGCTTATATTCTTCAACTTTCTGTTGCAATTTACCTCGCTAAATTTTTTCCTTTACCTCCATATACATATGATCTGATTTTGCAGCTTCTATAATTCTATCTTTCAAATCTAATTGGTACATGCTAATAGATGTAGCATGCATCTCATGGATCTTTCTGCTAAGTGCATCAACCACCTTGTTCTCTTTTCCTTTGATATGTTTTATATCAAAATCATATTCACTGAGGAAATATAACCACCTACTTTGTATGGAATTTAGATTTGGTTTTCCAAACAAGTATTTCAGACCACTATGGTCTATCCTCAACTCAAATATTTTCCCAATGAGGTAGTGGATCCACATCTTCAAGGAATGCACTATCACTGCCAACTCCAAATCATGAGTTTCATAGTGTCTTTCATGCTCCTTCAACTTTCTTGATTCATAGCACACTACATACCCATTCTAACTAAGGACTCCACCCATTCCTTCCTTACATGCATCAATACATACAATGAAATCTTCATTTGGATTAGCAATCCTTAGTATTGAAGCACTTGTTAATAAATGCTTCAAGTGTTGAAAACTTCTTTCACAATATTGTGTCCACACAAACTTCACACCTTTCTTTTGAAAAGAAGTAATTGGGTGTGCAATCTTTGATAATCCTTCAATAAATCTCTTGTAGTAACCTACAAGGCCCATGAATGATCTCACTTCCGAGACATTCCTTGGTGTTGGCCATCCCTCAATGGCCTTTATCTTTTCAGGATCTACTGCTATCCCTTCCTCTGAAATAATATGGCCCAAGTAATGAATTTTCTTCTAGTAAAATGAGCACTTGCTCAATTTGGCATACAATTGATGCTCCCTCAATACCTATAACACCATCCTTAGGTGTTTCTCATGTTGTTCCTCTAACTTATAATATATAAGAATGTCATCCAAAAAAACAATGACAAACTTATCCAAGTAATTCTTGAATGTACGATTCATGAGACACATGAAGACAACTAGTGCATTTGTTAACCCAAAGGGCACTGTTGTGAACTCATAATGGCCATACCTTGTTTTGAAAGAAATCTTGTTGATGTATTCTTATTTAATTCTTACCTGATGATAGCCTGACCTGAGATCAATCTTCGAGAATATTTTTTCATCTTTCAGTTGATCAAAGAGGTCATCTATCCTTGGAAAAGGATACTTATTGATCACAGTTACCTTGTTCAAGTGCTTGAAGTCAATGCAAAGTCTCAATATTCCATCCTTTTTCTTCACAAATAATATTGGGGCACCCCAAGGTGACACACTTGGGTGTATATACCCCTTCTTCAAAATATCCTCAAGTTTCATTTGCAATTCCTTCAATTCAAGTGTACTCATCATGTATGGAGTCTTAGATATTGGAGCTTCTCCAGGCATCTGATTGATAGAGAAGTCAATATCTCTTTTGGGTGGAAATCCTAGTATTTCCTTGAATACATTTTCAAACTTTTTTAGGACTACAAAATATTCAATGTTTGGCATCTTATCCTTAGGTGTCTCTTCCATCTGCACAACAAATGTTTAACACCCTTTTCTGTAACTTTTCTTCAGTTGCAAGGCTGAAATTTCTCAGAAGTCATAGGAACCTAAAAGTATGATTTTCAACTCCGCGTTGGTGTTCATTACATTCATGTTCATTGGACATGCCTTGACCATGTCATTATTTTTTCTTTTATTTCTTATATCTAGCTACACCATCCAAGGTTTTTCAAGCTTGCTTGTTGGAAAATGAAATGTTTCTACCATCTTATGCTCTAGATAACTATGACTATCTCATGAATCAATTAAAATGGAAATGGGATGATTATTAATATTACCTTCCACTTCAATCATATGTGACTGAAATTCAGATTTCTTGTTGTTCAAGGCTGCATAGATCTTGGGTACACTTCTTCCCATGCCCTCCATTGTTTCATCTTGTTGCACAATGTAAATAGTCCTCACTCTTTCACTTCTGTGAGGGAAATATCTGTACATATGGTCTACCTTACAACCCCAAAGTTGAATAGGTTGTTTCCTTGGCCTTTTCCCTAATGAATATGTCATTCTAGATTCTTTAGTAATTGGTGGTTCCTGATAGTTATTTATAAAGAATGGTGGCTTAGTTCCCTTCTTTTTTTGTTCGATATTTCTTTTATTTTTTTCTTCCCAATATTTTTGGTAAGTTGATTTCCCTTTATGCTAATCATAAATACACTTAGCCCTTCTTATGGTTTACTCCAAGTTTTTGGGATCATCATATTGTATCATGTCACTGATAAATGATGGAAGCTCACCCAAATATCTCTGAATAATAACTTGCTCATCCTTGATGAAGGAAACATATTTCAAAAACTCTAGAAATATCCTTTCATACTTATCTATGGTCATACTTGCAATCTTGACTTCAAAGAATTCCTTCATTTTCTTATCATAGTATCTCTTGGTCAAGTATTTCCTTTGAAAATACCTCTTGAATTATCTCCAAGTCACCTTATTCTCATCAATATATTGTACCTACACAAATTGATCCCACCACATTCATGCTTTTTTTTTGAGCTAGTAAATAACAATTATACCTTCTTCCAGTGAGGAGTAGTTATGCAACTGAAAATACTTTCTCAAATTTAGTAGCCAAGTATCTGCATCCTCATCCTTCTTGTGTTCACCATAAAAAGTAGGAGTCTTGATTTTGTTCATTTCTCCCTGAAGTTCATCCACTCCAGACTTCTTCTTTTTCTTTTTGACAGGGGATGGACTTGAACTATTGCATGCTCTCCAACACTTATGTTGTGCATTGATATTCCAGACTTATCGTGAGGCTTATGTCTCCCTGATATACTTTAATCAGTTTCCTTATCCATATTATTCTCTATTATGTCCAAGATCTGCATCAACTTGATGTTGAAACCTTCATGTTGTTCCTTGTATTTCATAAGCCTCTCATTATCAACTTTGTAGCTCATGACATCCTTTTTCATAATTTTTATGGTCTTAACCAAGTTCATATTTTCTTCCCTACCTTCTCCATGTCCATTTGAATTTGTACCTTCATTACCCATATGGACATACATTCATCTAATCTCTCCTTCATGGATTTAAATTCCCTACACATGTTCCATGAGTCTAAACTTTTGTTGATCTTGTTCTGATCTAATGTTGCTAATTCTGCAAAATGTGCAGCCAACAAAATTTTTTAGGATAAACGATTTAACATGATCATGAAATTATTTACAATTTTGTTTCCATAAAGAATCAAAATTCTTTCTTTTGATTTCTTGTAAAGATTTAAATACCCAATCAACTTCGCACGCACTACTTCTCCATTATAACCCAAAAATTGCATTCACCAAAAGACAAACAAGAAACTACGAGCAAGCATTCTATATATGGATTAATGGGTTAGATGTCATGAAAAAATGTAAATCAATCATATAGATTAAACACATCATATGGAGGGACGACAAAAGTACTTCTTTATATTAATCTCATAATGTCACTTACAAAATGAGATTAGCGACTACTCCTCGAACCCGGTCTTGGGCTCCTCTTCACCAAGATCCAACTTCTTCCACGTATCCTTCTTCTCTCACACTTATCTCTAGAGAATAGGCATAGATTTATGGATGAGGAAAAAGGGGCAAGAATGGGAAATTCTGGCTCAAACTCACAATGTGGCTGCAAATTCTTGGGGCAAGGGGGGATTAGGAAATGGGAAGAGTTTCACTGCTTTCATGCTTCTCCTTATAATGGGACCCCAACAACTTATTTTATATGCCATAAAGATAGTAATTTGGTTGGGTGACGGGCTATGGGCGGTCAATTGATTAGGAAACTACCCAAAATCCCGTATTCCCTTGCAACTTTTTATTTTTTGCAACTTTTGTGGGTATACGCGGGATGTAATGGTGCATCTACCATACGTATGCGGGCAGTAGTGGTGCATATAGTGTACATACGTGGGAAGTAGTGGTGTAGGGAACATACATCTTAAAAAAATTGGTTTTTAAGAAGAGTTATTCAGTATTGGCTTGGCAAAAATAGTAAGTAAGATGGGTTGTTGCTAGGTATGCATGTTTGGTGCAAATTAGAGTTATAACAGATGCCCATAATGTGTGAGATCATAAGAGAATCTGATGGCCAGAATACATTACAAATCTTTACCAATGTACGGAGCGAGTGGGCCCTGGACTAGAGTTCGAGAGGTGCCATCTACAAAATAAAATTGTCTCGGTAAACAAGCCCAGAGAAGGTAAGCTCGATGGTTTTTCATTTTTAGAGAGACTAAAAAGTGCCAAAGAAGACTCCACTGGGGTACCTTTTTCGAATATAATCTAATCGGTTTGAAAAATGGATAAATTAGTACCGAAAAGATGTATATTCAAAACCATTTTAATGAGTGTGATAAAGACAAGATCACTCAAAAATATTTTCAATTTTAAGGAATCTGAAAAGAGATTAACTATGGACTTGTTGCCTTTTTCTAGATTTAGTCTCCTTAGCCCGAAAAAGGTGAAATTTACTGAGGAGAACTCTCTTGGTGAGACGAATCTCCCGAGGTGTACCTTTTTCCTCCTTAATCTATAGGCCGAAAAAAAGGTGTAATATACCAGATATAAAAAGTATGCAGAATCGAAATAAAATGCTAGAAATGGAAAAATAACAACAATATAACCACAATAATCACCACAATAACACTGAAATGATATGAGTATAACAACAAAAATAGCACTTTGATTCTGAGAGGAATGTTCATGGCCCTCTTCGAGGGGGAAA
>JZKD02S1699685.1:137633-163885 GCA_000966675.3 Picea glauca
CCAAGCTAGGGTTCTCATACCCTCGACTCCTATTTATACTAAATATGTCTATCAAAAGAAGCATCTAGAGGAAGATCCTTCTAGAAGAGGAAGCTTCTATTAGGTCTTTTTACATTCAACTTGTTCTATTTTATTGCAAGGCCTTATTAATATTGACCTTTATTACATCTGAATATATTGTTCTACCTATGTGCGGGTTAGGACCCTAACATGTCCTTCCCCTTAAAAATAGCCTTGTCCTCAAGGCTGGAGATGTGGAAATTGCTGCAAAATGGTAGCTGGTTCCCAAGTGCCATCTATTGGAGTTATATCTTTCCACTGGATTAACACTTCCTTGATGGTTCTCTGACGCAGGAGACGCTCACGCTAGTCCAAAACTACTTGTGGCTATAGCCAAATGGATCCTTCTTCGGCTAACTCGAGAAGGTTGGTCTGAATTTGGCACTTAGTTCTGATCACCTTCTTTAAGAAGGAAACATGAAAAACAGGATGTAACTTCGAATCATTGGAAAAAGCTAATTGATAGGCCACCTATCCCACACTCTTGAGAACTGTATAAGGACCATAAAATTTGGGTGCTAGCTTCTGACAATGCTCGGCCTTGAGAGAATTCTGCTTGTAAGGTTGTAGGAGAAGAAACACCTGATCCCCTTCTTCGAATTGACATCCAGAGCGACCTTGATCTGCTTGTTGCTTCATGCGATTATGTGCCATGACCAAATTCTCTTTGAGGGTATGGAGAATAGCCTCTTGAACTGTAAGTGTTTGGTCAACCACCTGGACATTTGAGACACTCGATAAGTATGAGAGAACTGAAGGTGGATTATGTCCATATACAACTTCAAAAGGAGTCATACATGTAGTTGTATGGTACGAAGTGTTGTACCACCATTCAACTAGGGGTAACCATTGAGCCCACTGATTTTTCTTTTCCGAGGAAAAACACCTCAAATATGTTTCCAAACACTTGTTGACAACTTTTGTTTAACCATCATTCTAGGGATGATAAGTTGAACTGAGATGCAATTGGGTGCCTTGTAGCTTGAACAATTCTTGCCAAAAATTGCTTGTGAAAGTGGGGTCGCGATAAAAAACAATAGAGTGTGGCATGCCATGGAGCTTGAAGACCTGATCCATGAAAATTTGAGCCACCATGGATGTTGTAAACGAGTGTTGAAGAGAACAAAAATGAGCATACTTGGAAAGGCGATCAACAACCACCATGATGACTAATTTATTTATCGATTCAGGTAAGCCTGTAATAAAATCCATAGATATGTCCTTCCAAATAGCAGGTGGAATCGGGAGCGATTGTAGTGTGCCCAGATATTTGACTGTTTCTCCCTTGTTGTGTTGACATGCATCAAATTCGGCCACAAAATTATGAATTTCCTATTTCATACCATCCTAGAAAAAAGAACATTTGACCCTATCATAGGTTTTGGTGAACCCAGAGTGCCCCGTTGTCGGTGTAGCATGAAGCTCAGAAATACCATGGATTTAAGAATTGATTGTTTACTTAAATAAAAACGGCCTTTATATTGAAGCTCATCATGGAGCCAAGAGTACCCTGGGGGAGTTGGAGCACTGGATTGCAATTGTTGGATCAACTACGAACTTTTGGGATCTTATAGCCATTCTTGGCGAGCAACTTGGAGCCAATTTGGTACAATGAAGGAAAGAGAATAAAGGGATCCTTCATCTTCATATTTGTGGGAAAGTGCATCCACAACCACATTTTCTTTGCCTTTATTGTAAATGATCTCATAAGCATAGACAAATAGGTTAGTTACCCATTTTTGTTGCTCGGGGAGGAAATGCATTATTCCAAAAAATACTTGAGGCTTTGATGGTTTGTCTTAATTTGGAAGCATTTCCCCAATAGATAAGAGCTCCAAAAATCAACAACATTCACGATAACCAACATTTCCTTTTCATAGAGATATTTGCCCATATTTCTTTTAGATAGTTGCTTGCTGGTAAAGGCCAAAGGTTGACCCTCTTGCATAAGGACAACACCAATTCCTTTCCCTGAAGAATCACATTCCAAGACAAAGGTCTTTGTGAAATCAGGAAGGGATAGGACTGGAGTGGTGCACATGGCCATCTTCAAGGTTTGAAAATCTTGAGCAGCAACTGGAGTCCAAATGAAAGAGTTCTTTTTTAGGAGAGAAGTGAGAGGTGTTGCAATCTTTCTGTAATTCTTAACAAACTTGTGATAATAGCCTGTTAAGACCAAAAATCCATGCAATCTTTTGAGATTCTTTGGGTGAGGCCAGTATTTCCTAGCTTCAATCTTTTTAGGATCCATCCTGACGCCATCCTTGCCAACCAGATGACCCAAGTACTCTACTTCTAAGGCTCCAAAAGCACATTTAGACTATTTCAGGAAAAGTTGGTGCTGAGAGAGTATATGGAGAACTCAATCCACATGAGCAAGATTTTTTGTCCAGGTCTTGTTGTAGATGAAGATATCATCAAAGAAAACTAAAACAAAATGATGGAGAAAAGGATGAAAGACTTGATTCATGAGGCTTTGGAAGGTTGAGGGGGATTTACACAAGCTGACGGGCATGACCAAAAACTCATAGTGGCCCTCATGAGTTCTACAGGAAGTCTTGGGAATGTCTTCCTCTTTCATACGTATCTGGTAGTAGCGTGAAAAAAGATCAAGTTTAGTAAAGAATTGGGCGCCACTCAGTTCATCCAGGAGGTCAACAATGACAGGAATGGGAAATTTTTCTTTAATGGTAAGTTTGTTGAGGGAACAGAAGTCAGGACACATTTTCCAAGAACCTTATTTATTTAGGACCATGACCACCGGAGAAGAGTAGGGGCCCATACTAGGGTGGATAACGCCTCCATTAAGGAGTTCCTGGACGATTTTCTCAATTTTATTTTTTTGGGAAAAGGGGTGAAGATATGGATGGATATTGAGAGGAATGATTCTGGGTACAAGGGGAATGGAATGATCATGAACACCACGTGAAGGAGGGATTCCCTGGGCAGTGGAAAAGACCACTTGATGTTTAGAAAGGATGGCTTGGAGGTCTTGTGGCACCGAGGGTGTTTCTATTGCTTGGATGGCATGGAGTTGAGAAATAACACTAGAATTACCCTTTTTTAGCATCTTTTCCATGCGATGGGAACTAATGATCTCAGGTGACCCAGTGATGATTCCTTGGAACTTATATTGGTGGCCTTCCTGGTCAAATTGCATAGTTAATTCCTTAAAATCCATGATTATGGGACCCAAAGTCCTTAGCTAGTCTGCACCCAACACAATGTCACACCCGCCCATGTCTATATCAAACATATGAGATTTCAAGTGGTAGTCACCAATTTGGAGAAGCACATTTTCACAATGCCCTCCACATTTCATGGAGCTACCATTGGCAACCATGATTTGGAAATTATTGATGGCATGGATGTAGCAATGAGTTTCTTGGGAAATGTGGCGATGAATAAAATTATGGGTGTTTCCATTATCAACCAAAATGATGACCTTCTGATGCTTGATGTAACTGATTAGCTTGAGGGTTTGGGGAGTGGGGAATCCAGTGAGAGCATTGAGGGAAATGACCGGTTCTACTTCAACAGGGTCTGAGGGAGGGGTTATGTCGGGGGTTTCAGGTGACTCGGACACAAGGGGAGTTTCAATATCCTCTTCCAAAATATCCTCGGAGATGGCCATAAACATATTTTGTTCCTTACACTTGTGGCCAGGTAAATATTTTTCATCACAACTATAACAAAGGCCTTTGAGTTGGCATTCAGCCATTTCAACCCTGGTCAATTTTTGAATCTTTAGTGGAGCGAAGGGAGTAGTGGGATTTACTAGTTTAGGGCAAGGGATAAAGGAGGGTTTCTAGTTTTGAGAAGATACAACCTGTTGTTCTTCTTTATCTCTTTTATTAGCCTCCACACAACTATAAGGCCGAGCCATGAGGACATGGGTCCAAAGCTCATCCTTGAGGCCACTAATAAAACATTCTTTAAAAAAGGCATCAGACATGCCCTCTTTCCGAAAATCTAGGCGCTCAAAGGCAGCTATAAAGTCTTCCATTGTTCCTGATTGTTTCAACTTTGTCAAATGACCCAAATGGTTGGTGTCAGTTTCAAAGCGTTCATAAATCTCTTCCAAAAAGTGTGTCCAAGCATTATACCCTTGACGAGAAGTTTTTCTCCATTTCTACCATTGCCAACGTTCTTGATCTAGATGGAGAACACCATACCGGAGTTTGGCCAAGTCATCTGTAATGTCATATAAAGAGAAATAATGTTCCATTTGTCTTACCCAACCAATGGGGTCCGAGCCATCAAATTTGATCACATCCACCCATGGAAGCTGTAGGTCACGTTGAAAGTGATGGTTCTTAAAGTTATGGGAATGAGAGGAATGGTCACCTTCAGTATGTGGAGGTGAGGAAGAGGAAGGGTTATCTATAGGGATATGCAGTTTGGTGCAGAGTGCCTAAAATATAGATTCAAGCTGGGTGGTGAGGTCTTGCTTGATTTCCTCCATTGAGGGCTGCATGGTTGTATTGATGGCGACAACATTGGCACTGAGTTGTTTTACTTCTTGTTGGGTTTTGATGAGACTAGATTGCAAGGTGTTGAAGCGAGCTTCCAAGTCTTGGCTAAGGGTATGGGCCATGAGGATGGGGTAGCTTAAAAGGAGGGGTGGGGTCAATTTGTTTTCCAAAAAATGATATGGATGAAAGTGATAAAGGAGAAGAGATGAATCCAATGGAATAGGTCTCAAATAATGGTGAAATTTTTTCTAGAATTTGTTTTTTCTTTTTTTTTACACCTCCGGAGTTATACTCCAGTCTGAAGAATACTGCAGAGAGGAAATTCCCAAATGATTAACCAAAAATAAATGTGTATTTACTTGGAAACTCGAACAAAGTTGCACAACAATAGATCTTGTTTGTTTTAATTTGTTTATGTTTCAGTCCCCAAGGATTAGGTATTCAAGGGTTCTACAGACAAGGGTTTTCCATGTGATATAGCTCTTTGATATACGTGTGGGGTCCAACAGTAGTACTCGGGCCAATATCTCAGGGCACTAACTAAGGAGGATAGACTATACCCTTAGTCGTACTACCCGACTACCCAGATACTAGAGAGTATCTTCCTGAGTGTTGTTCTCGGTGGCACTATAGCAGTCAAGCGATCGATCGGTTTATCTAAAGAGGGCTTTAGGAAATCTAGGTCGATCTGTACATAGGTGTTGTATGATGTGATACCACTTGAAGGGGTACCAACAGGGGTTACAATAGATGTGCACTTAAGAACCTCTTGTATTTCCTACATGTATGAATCCCTCAACTGTGGGTTTATGCGCGTAACAATAGATCTCTATGGCTTAAGGATGCCAGAATACGTCTCTACCCTGGAAAAAAAATTACCCACAATTTCTGCCAAGAAAGTGCACTGATACCACTTGTAATATACCAGATATAAAAAGTATGTAGAACAAAAATAAAATGCTAGAAATGGCAAAATAACAGCAATATAACCAGAATAATCACCATAATAACACTGAAATGATATGAGAATAACAACATAAATAGCACTTTGATTCTGAGAGAAATGTTCACGGGCCTCTTCGAGGCGGAAACCTCCAGTCGAGCAAATCTCTATTACAATAATCTCCATGCTAGGGTTCTCATACCCTCGACTTCTATTTATACTAAATATGTCTATCAAAAGAAGCATCCAGAGGAAGATCCTTCTAGAAGCAGAAGCTTATATTAGGTCTTCTTACATTCGACTTGTTCTATTTTATTACAAGGCCTTATTAATATTAACCTTTATTACATCCAAATATATTGTTCTACCTATGTGTGGGTTAGGACCCTAACAAAGGGGTAAACTCATGCCAGTAGATGTTTTTTCTAAACCAATTAACGAGTGTGAAAGAACAAGGTAACTCAACGATATTTTCAATTTTAAGGAGTCTGAAAAGAGCTTAAATATGGACTATGTAATGGATGTTCTTTTGGACTGGTTTAATGAGTGTGAAGAAACAAGCTCACTTAGTGATCTTTTCACTTTTAGGCAGTCTGAAAAGAGCTTAACTATGGACTCTGTGGGGGTTCCTTTTTCATAAATTTAGTCCCTCAGGCCCGAAAAAGGGTTAAACTTATACCTGAGAATACTCTTCTAGCGAACCAAAGTTCCTAGAGTATACCTTTGTTCATACAATTGACCATCTGGACCGAAAAAGGGGTAAACTACCGCCAGATAGACGTGCCTTCAAATTTTAGTTTGGAGAGCATGAAGGACAACAAGATCGCTTGACAATATTTTCATGTTTATAGAGTCTRAAAAGGGATTAAATAAGACTCTAGGGGGCTATGACTCATGTATGAAATCRGTTCAAGTAGAGCCCACTTCTAGGCTCAGACCAAGAKTCTCTTCGATAGTCAACTTGGAAAGTCTCCCAAAAGGGAAGAAAACACAAACCACGGTGTAAGTCCTCCCACGGTATAGAAACTGTAGTCATGGCTTCAAGGATAGCCTCATCTGAAGGCAATTCAAAATCCAAGAAATCACGCAAACGAGGGTCGACAATCCCAAAGGGTGAAGTAAACTAACCATATTCCATATGATGATGGAGGCTCTGGCTAGGACTGGCAGAGTCTATTAGCAAAGAACCACAAGCACGAGGGAATGAGGATATACAAACAACGATATCAGACTCAGAAGGAAACTCAAGATCACTTGGAACAAAAGGGGGAATCAAGGGCTCCCATGCCCCCATTGGATAAATCAATGGATCAATTGTTGAGACCAAGTCTCTAGAAGGAAAACATGATTTCACAGGTTCCTGCTCAGAAGCAATTGAACACTGAGGAGAAGATGCCACATAATTAACCCATGGCATGGTAGATTCTACACAGACACTAGGAACATATAAAGGGGCATCTTGAACTAATGTCGAATTAGGATGGTGATTATCATATGCCAGTTATTCGATAGTGACAATGCTTCCATTGTGAGGGAAATGCATCACCCGGAAGAGAGTAGACACCACAACGTTCATAGCATATACATAATCACGCCCGAGAAGCATATTAAAATCTAACGGGCCTTGCACCACTATAACATCAACGAGGACGATCTTCCCACCTAATGAGATAGGAAACTGAGGAAGAACCCCCAAACATTCACTAGGATGTCTTTCAAAATCCAACAACTCATGCGAAGCAGACACAAGCTCTGGAGATCCCAAGACTTTCCAAATTGAGAAGGACAAAATACTTGTAGAGGCTCCTTCATCCACAATACATCGATAGATGTTTGTTGAGTTGACTTCAACCCTTATTTGAAAATGTGTAGAAGAAGGGAGGCGAGGCTCAACAAGGTCATCCCAATCAAAGGAAACCATCCTAGGGCTTGGAGGGGGTGCGCTCAAAGTGAGCGGAATGCCCCCTTGTTCTAAAAGTACTGAACTGTAAATGATAAAAACATAGTTGGTAGACACATCACTCCCCAAGAGAAGAGTGGGATCAACTGAAGATTGCATCGGTGTGACCACTTTGGTAGAATCGACGCTCTCCAAGAGAAAAGTGGGATCAGCCAAAGACTACATCGGCATGACCACTTTCTCAACTAATGGCTGAATAGGCCACGAGACTACATGGTCTAAAGGAACATAACCACCCAAAAGAAGAGTGGGATCAGCCAATGGCTGCATCGACATGACCACTTTCTCAACCAATGTTTGAATAGACTATGAGGAAACCTTAGAAGACTCAGAATCATAAGAGCTTGCAGACAGGGACCACAATATTCATACCTCTGGAAGGCTAGGGAACAAATGATTAAGGTGATCTCCCTTGCAAAGCTTACAAGGGAACTTAGGCTTACGTCCTATACGTCTAGGTTTCTCAACAAAATAAATGCCCCCAACATGAATAGAAATGGTTGGTTTCACATATCCAACATGACTTGTAGAGGTTGGTGATGGGTCCATAACATGAATTCAGAGGCTACAGACCTATTACTAGTATGACTAGTAGTGACTGGAATTTTTCCCCCAACATGGCTTGCAAAGGGTGGTGACTTCTTCTTCCTATTCTTCCTCTTTCTACTTCATTTAGACTTCCAGTTACTAGTAACTGTACTTTCACCAGAGACGGGAGAAGGAGGAGGAGAAGAATTTGTTGATGCAGGAACATCAACCTGGTGTCCATGACATAAAGTGCTTAACTGAGAAGCGTCAAGAGCATTTGAGACATTTGGAATGGTACCCAACCAAACCGGTAATCCCACATTCAACCCAGGAATGTACAAAGTGGCCATCAAAGGGACACCAACGTTTCCAAAGAAAGGAAAAGCACAAGAATCCCCTTGCGAAGGGGTTCCTTGGTTGGTGTCATCCGGAACTTTAGCCATGAAAATCCTATGCACGGGTTCTCCCCTTGCAGGATCGTTCAATTCCGTAAAAGTCTCACACACTAACTTTGGAAAACTAGTGTTATCAAAACAACGCCTATAAAGAGGCGGCTCCACGTTTCTAAGTGGAAGACCGAAAAGTCCTCACAACCGACAGAGTGGGTGGTATACCACCCTAGGTCAGAGACCCAAACAAATGACTGACTAACTCACTATGGAAAACTAGGGAGCACAGAGCATAAACTTAAAATCTCCTAAAGGCAAATCAAGCAAACGACTAACTAGTAGGAAGAACAATTACGCCAACCAACACTAGAGAAACTTACCGGTGCAAGTGCAACTCGAAAACGGAAGCACCCTCCAGGTATACTCTACAAAGCATGGCCCAATGTCCTCCCTTGGTACTGAGGTATACCCCTGCAATCACCTATGTAAGTCCCTAAAGTAAAGGAAACTAGGTTTCCATCTCATGAACAACTACTAGGCAGGTACAGTCGACAGTCGGGTGGACCACAATGAGCAAGGTATCAATCCTGAAACCTATCGAGGGTATCGAAAGAAAGTGTCTAGAAAACGACTGAGGACCTCGAACAGATTTGAGACCCATGAAGATCCATGGAAAATGCGATCAACGTAATCCCAAGATAAGTCCTCTACATGCGTTCCTCCAATACGATTGGTCCAAATTTGGAGGGGTTATCTTCGCTACCTTTCCACACGTGACCTCGTGTTTAACCCCTGTGTTAGAGGGGGGTCTCGGATAATTTCCACGTTACTGTACTTTTTCACTCCCTAGCATAGACTCCTATGTTTTTTTTATAGCCTTGAAGAGTTTCCTCTCAAACCTAAATCAAGGCTCTAGCCTAATCTAGTTGATGGACCCTACAAACATGAAAGTCTGATTAATTTTAAATTAGCGTTCTTTTTACTGGCTTGATTTACTCAAAAAACGGTGCGGTAGTGCAACTGATGTTGTTAAGACTCTTGCAAAAAATGATGAAACTTACAAGAACACTAGAAAAGAAGGATTATCTTTCTTATTTTCTTTTGAAATGCTTTTAAGATGAGAAGAAAACACAACACTATGCTAATTTCTTTTTCTTTTTCAAATAACAATGTAAAGAAGATTCCAAGAAAGAAAGAGACCTAACAAGCTAAGTTTTTTTTTTTTTTTTTTTTTTATAATATTTTCTTCCAATCAAAACAGAAGTAACAAAATATTCTAAAAGAAACTGATTAATACACGATTCATGGCCCCCCTCGGCCATGAAGGGGAATTTTTTTTCAAAATGAAACTCATTTTTCTTAAAATTTCAAGCTAAAAATAAGTTAAAAAGGCTAGGAAACACAAGAAATATTTTTTAAAGAAGACAAGCAAACTGACGTCAAACCTAGTCTTAAAGACTGTAACTACATAGACCAGTACTAAATCAAGAAACCCCTGAGAAGTCAGACTTCAATCAGGGAAGAGGATGAATGTCTCTTCTTAAGGAAAAGGATTCCTGACACATGCACACTACTGACACTTAAGCAGCCTACGTATGTACGCAGGTTGTCCAAAGGTAGGGCATGCATGTACGTGGGCAGACCCACTGTAGGCCGCGTACACCTCTGTAACTTCTCAAAAAATAAAACCAAAAATCAAAGCTGACAAGGCAGGGAGTACTGGTATGGCAGATGAAAATCCCTTAAAGACTCAGTAACTTACAGAGAACTCAAAGATGTAATTAAACCAATTAAGACACCCAAAAGGAAAAATCCCCTAAAAACCCTAGAGGCTCCCCAATATGGTTGCCAATTCTTCTATAGTGGGAAAAAACCCCTACGGACTACACTAGGGTTCTAAAGTGCAAGCAGAGCTAACCATATAAGGTCTCCTACTCTTAACCACTATCTCGACAACACCCCACATTCATATATAAAGTACAAAGTATAGGGATCTGATAGTCCTACCTTGAATTTCACGTTCGATGTCAATCCCAATGCGTTCGGTCGCTTCTCGACTACAAATATCCTCCCAAGGATGCCCTACATTCACCAAAAGACAAACAAGAAACTGCAAACAAGCATTCTATATATGGATTGCAGGGTTAGATGTCATGACAAAATGTAAATCAATTATACAGATTAAACACATCATATGGCGGGACGACAAAAGTACTTATTTATATTAATCTCATAATGTCACTTACAAAACAAGATTGGAGAATGCTCCTCGAACCTATTCCTGGGATCCTCTTCACCAAGATCCAACTGATTCCATGTATCCTTCTTCTCTCACACTTCTCTCTAGAGAATAGGCATAGGTTTATGGATGAGGAAAAAGGGGCAAGAATGGGAAATTTTGGCTCAAACTCACAATGTGGCTACAAATTCTTGGGGCAAGTGGGGATTAGGAAATGGGTAAAGTTTCACTTCTTTCATGATTCTCCTTAGAATGGGACCCCAACACCGTATTTTATATGCCAAAAAGATAGTAATTTGGTTGGGTGATGGGCTATGGGTGGTCAATTGGTTAGGAAACTACCCAAAAGCTCGTATTCCCTTTCAACTTTTTATTTTTTTGCAACTTTTGTGGGTATACGCGGGCTATAATGGTGCATCTAGCATACGTATGTAGGTAGTAGTGGTGCAACTAGCATACATATGTAGGCAGTAATGGTGCAGGGTGCGCACATCTTCAAAAATTTTGTTTTTAAGAAGAGTTATTCAGTATCGGATTGGCATAAATATTAAGTAATATGGCTTGTTGCTAGGTATGCATGTTTAGTGAAAATTAGGGTTATAAAAAACACTAAAATGTAGTGCATATACTGGGTGCCAATAACTAATGTGCCTATTTTTTTGTCCCACACCAAACTTCATTGTGCATAATTTTCATGTCACACATCAATGCTCTACATGAACTGCAAGTACTACAACACACAAAATCAGGGTTTAGTGTTTTCACACTGCACTCCAGTAATTATACATTCGAGCAATGTGATTATGCATGCACAGCGTACCAATGTTGTGCGCACACCGACAATTCAAACTACATTCTGCCAATATTTCAAGCGCATATCTTGTGCATCACACTATTACTCGTGCACCACAAGATTACACCTTGCAATGAAAAACTTAGCACACTTTTTTGTGCACAGCACTAACTATACCCTACACAGTTGATGCAAGAGCATCACTCCAACCCACCAATGTGCCAGCTAGACAACGCATTTAGCGCACATTCAAGGAAGGGAGAGGCTTCAACCCTCTTATTTTAAATTTTAGAATGTAATTAAATGTTTGTAAGGATGGAAGAACCAAATCGATGCCTTTGTGCAGATAGTATATAGAGTCGCCTTTAATGGTTGACGGGATAATAAGATCTAGATCTGATTCAGACTAGACAGCCATTGAATGTAATTCAATGTAATTAATGAGAGTAGGTGATATGGAGGGAAGAGATCAAGGAGCCCCATTTTTTAAAAATATCTTTGTATCTAGATTCATTAGAACCAACATTTAGAGAAGAGAAGAGAACAGAGAGCTGAGACTCGATTACAGTCCAAGCTTTTGTAACCTTTGTACATGCATTCTGAGATTAATACAATCAGAGCATTTTTTCCTGCATATTGTATTGTGTTTGTTTATGAATATCTTTTATGATTTTATGTGCATATGTTGTAGATGTATGTTAGTTTCCATCTGCATGGATAGATATAATTCTCTATTTGTTTGTGAGTTTGTTTATTTTAGTCTAGGTTCTTTGTGGCTTCATGCAAGGGGTAGCATGACAGAGTACTGAGGAATCTATAAGCCAGTGCAAAGAGTGCACATATGAGTTCTATAGAATTCAGGCAAAGACGTGCCAAGAGGGTGCACTAGAGGAATCATAAACTCAAGGGAGAATCCTCGAGGTTGTTGAACACCTTGGAGGTAAGACTGTGCAGAGGAAGGAATAGAGGAAAGAAACATAATTGCTGAGGATTCTACGAAGATCTACCAATAGGGCATTGATCATGTGCAAGGATTGCATGAAGGAACTTTGTTTCAAGTTCTGTGAGAAGAGAAGTGTCAAGGAGAGGACACTTAAAGAGTTACTAAATACTCTTTCAGCTCAACAAAGAGTGCTTGAAAATAATTTTCCAAGGGGGCACTTATATCCCTTCGAGGAATGAAAGGGACAAGGAACTTTGAGGTCCGAGTAGTTGAAGCTCAAGGAGGAAAATAGAGTTGTTGAACACTTTGGAGGAAGACTTGTGCAAGGAGTGCACCAGAACAAAACTCGGGTGAAGTGTTGAAAGACAACCATCATGAGGCTAGTCAAGCATAAGGAGTGTGCAAAGAAGAGAACCTGTTTTAAGTTCCAAAGCTCTGGAAGAATAGTTCCTTTTGTGCACAGAGTCCCAACAGAAAGGAACATAAGGCAGAGACTCTTTGAAGTCCAAGCCTCAGACAAAGCTCAAAAGATATTGCACCAGGAGTGTGCAGGCATGGACTCATTCCATTTCCAAAGATCAGGATGGATAGTGTTTCCAAAATGTAGATGAGACCCAATAGTCGGGCTCGCAGAAGGACAATCGAAGGTCGAGACCTTTGAATCATGAAAATATTCCAAGTCTGGGAAGAAAGGTGACAAATCTCAGAAGGAGGAGATCTGGACTTTTGGATCTAGAAAAGGATGCGTGGTGCGAGATCACAAACTCCAAGAGAAAGCACTCCAAGAGAATCGCGAAGGAGGAGGTTGAGATTTGAGATCCCCAAAGGATAGAGTCCCGAGTGGATGACAGTCGTAGATATGAAAGAAGACAGGTGGAAGAGATCCACACATGTCGGAGAATCGGGAATCAGGATAAATGAGGGAAGCTACCTCCAAAAGTCCTAAAAGGTGAAGTCCTAAAATCATCAGGTATGTCCATCAGAAGGGATGCGTGGAAGCCAATCAACATTTCGCTGACTCGTGACTCAGGGAAGTTAAAAGGGAAAGTTCGCGAAAACTCATGAAACATGAATTCATGAAATCAAATCTAGGTCATTGATCGAGTCAGGTTGTGGGTCGTCAATCTGAAGAATCAACATTTCGGCATTTTGGGAGTCAGGATGATAGAGGTGAATCGCATTGGGATTTCCTGATACGTGAAATCCTGACGCATTCAAAGAGTTGAGCCTCGGGTCATGTTGAATGGTCAAATGAATGAATATAAGGGAGGATCTAACATTCATTAATCTCTTTTCGACATTTCAGGAGTCAGGAGTCAAGGTTGGCTCACTCATAAAGTCCCGGCACGCAAAATCAAGATGCACCTTTTTTGTAGGTGTGTGGTCATAGCTCGTGGTCGTGGGGAGGTGAGGCTTGTGCTTGGCGCTTAGTCACACAATAGAGTTTCATAAAGGACCTGTGGATTTGTTCGTGGGATTCCAATAGGGAATCAAAGAGCTACTTCAGCTTGATAGAGAGAAGAACAATCCTTGACCGAGAGGTCAACGGACCCTATCGAGGCAGATGTAGGGGGTCTGCATCAAGTAGTATCAGATCCTACACATAATTGATTTATGTAGACCAAATAGGGAAGACACCAAATAAGACATAGTTTGATACCATCAAGTGGTATTAGAGCATAGAATTTTTCTTTAGATGGTAGGCAAAGGAAAAAGGAGAAGCTGGAAATGCTCTCGGTTGCAAAGTGAACATCAGAATTGCTAGGAGGGTAGGTAGAAGGTAGAAGGAAGAAGATGGATACTAAAGGCCATGAACATGGTCCAAGAGAAGACCGCCAGTAGGAAAGCAAGGTTGAGATCGAAAAAGATCTCATTGATATAAGATCACAAATGGAGAAGCTTGCGTTTAAAATGCAGCAGGATGCAAAGGTGCATTAGGTGTATGAGTGGCCCATGAAGAAGATGGTAAAATGGTCGATTAAGAAATTGTTGGCAAAAGGAAAACAAAGGTTTTTAAGAGGATGGATGAGGTATGTTGAAAGCCTCAAAGATGAAGAGGAAGTGGTTCCCATATGTTAGCCGGAAGTTGGGAAGAGTCTCAGTGATGATGAGGAGAAGAGATTAGAGAAGGGTCTTCGAAGCTACCAGGTGGGCAGTAATGAAAGTTCAGATTTCCAAGTAGGCAATCAGATGAGATCATTGGAGGATGTCATAGACTGCTAGATGAGAAGGATAGAAATACCATATTTCCAGGTGGGCAAGGGTGAAGAGAAGAGACTGTTTGACAGTCCCATGAACTCAGAGGTGAGTTAATATCAGCAAGAGGAGTTGATAGAGGAGGGTCATAAATAAATTTTGATCATTGGAGGAATTGAGGTATTCCTTCCACATAACCCAGTTAAGTCCATATCTTGTGTTGTAGAGGCAACAATAGAAGAAGGAAAACCAGCAGTGACTATCGTAGAGGAAGAAGAGAAGAAACATACATTGATGTTTTCCCCAGTAGAAGGAGAAGAGCATTCAACAGAATTCCTCAGAACTTTCAGCCAGGAATTTGAACAGGAGATGACTGCAGTAATGAAGCCTACAAAAGAGGAGGAAGCAGATAGCATGGAATTTGTTGATCTGTGTGAAGAGTTAGAAGCCCTAGAGAGAAGGGTGATAGTGAAAAGTCAGCACATCCAATGGATCAAGTTAGAGATAGATGGAGAATACCAGCCCAAGGAGCAGCTGGGGAAAGCTGGAAATATGCTAGCATGAGAGATGACCATCAAGATATCAGAGGAGGAAGCCGAGAAGCAGCTTAGTGATGAGACTGAAGAACTAAATTATGCAGTAGGATGGCAATCTAAGGCCACAAGATATGGAGAAAATCACAAGGGGGATCAAGTTAATCTTCATATCAAGGAGGGAGTGAAATAGAGCAGACTAAATAAAGAGAGCCAACCATTGGAGTAGCTATCCAGGGAGATAGAAGAAATAAGGAGGCTTCTATTAAGGTCAGTTCAAAAATCTATCAGCAGGGAGAAGATAAATAGAAGGGAGCCTGGAAGAGCAGCAGGGAAGTAGTAGCAATAGTGAAGAAATGGAGCAAATGGACAGCTCCAAAGAATAGTTTGGGATCCAGGTGGATTTCAACAGAGCTGGGAATCTCATGAGTAGGAGCTCATGAATTTGTTTCTCAACACTGGAGTATTATGCAGGAGCATTGCTCCAACCCAGCAATGCACCAGCTAGACAACACATTCAACGTGCATTCAAGGAAGGGAGAGGCGCCATCCCTATCATTTTAAATTTTATAATGTAATTAAATGTTTGTAAGGATGTAAGATTCAAATCGATGCCTATGTGCACATAGTAGATAGATTAGCCTTTAATGGTTGACAGGATGATAAGATCTAGATCTTATTCGAACTAGATAGCCATTGAATGTAATTCAATTTAATTAATGAAAGTAGGTGAGATGGAGGGAAGAAGTCGAGGAGCCCCCTTTTGTAAAAATATCTTTGTATCTAGATTCATTAGAACCAACATGTAGAGAAGAGAAGAGAAAAGAGAGCTGAGACTCAATTGCAGTCCAAGCTTTTGTAACCTTTGTACAAGCATTCTAAGATTAATACAAACAGAGCAATTTTTCCTACATATTATATTGTGTGTGTTTATGAATGTCTTTTATGCTTTTATGTGCATATGTTGTATATGTATGTTAGTTTCCATCTGCAGGGATAGATAGACTTCTCTATCTGTTTGTGAGTTTGTTGATTTTAGTATGGGTTCTTTGTGGCTTCATGCAAGGGGTTGCATGACAGAGTACTGAGGACTTTGTAAGCTAGTGTAGAGAATGCACATCTAAGTTCTGTGGAATTCGGGCAAAGACATACCAGGAGGGCGCACTAGAGGAATGATAGACTCAAGGGAGAAGCCTCAAGGTCGTTGAACACCTTGGAGGTAAGACTATGCAGAGGAAAGAACAGAGGAAAGAAATAGAATTGTTGAGGATTATGTGAAGCTCTACCAAGAGGGAATTGAGCGTGTGCAAGGAGTGCACGAAGGAAATTTGTTTCGAGTTCTGTGAGAAGAGAAGTGTCAAGGAGAGGACACTTACAAATTTACTGAATACTCTATCATCTCAACAAGGAGTTCTTGAGAATACGTTTCCAAGGGGGAACTTATATCCCTTTGCGGAGACAAAGGGACATGGATCTTTGAGGTCCAAGTAGTTGAAGCTCAAGGAGGAAAACAGAGTTGTTGAACACTCTGGAGGAAGACCTATGTAAGGAGTGCACCAGTCCAACACTCAAGCGAAGTGTTGAAAGACAACCATTAGGAGGCTAGTCAAGCATAAGGAGCGTGCGGAGAAGATAACTTGTTTTAAATTCCAAATCTTGGGAAGAATAGTGTCTTTTGCGCATAGAGTACCAATAGAAAGGAACAGTAGGCCGAGACTCTTCAAAGTCCAAGCCTCAGACAAATCTCAGGAGAGATTTCACTAGGAGTGTGCAGGCATGGACTCATTCCTTTTCCAAAGATTAGGAGGGATAGCATTTCCAAAATGCAGATGAGACCCAATAGTCAGGCTCGTAGAAGGAAAATTGAAGGTCGAGACCTTTGAAGCATCAAAATATTCCAAGTCTGGGAAGAAAGGTGACAAAGCCCAGAAGGAGGAGATCTAGACTATTGGATCTAGAAAAGGATGTGTGGCGCGAGATCATGAACTCCGGGAGAAATCACTACGAGATAATTGCGAAGGAGGAGGTTGAGATTTGAGATCGTTGAAGGCTAGAGTCTCGGGCGGATGACAGCCATATATTTGAAAGAGGACAGGTGGAGGAGATCCACACACGTCAGAGAATCAGGAATCGGGAGAAACAGGGGAAGTTACCTCCAAAAGTCCTGAAAGTCAAAGTCCTGAAATCATCAGGATCTTCCATCGGAAGGGATGCGTGGTAGCCAATCAACATTTTTCTAACTCATGACTCAGGGAATTCAAAAGGAAAAGTTCACAAAAACTCATGAAACGTGAATTTGTGACATCAAGTCTGGGTCATTGATTGTGGGTCGTCGATCTGAAGCATCGACATTTCAACATTTTGGGAGTCGGAAGGATAGAGGTGAATCACATTGGGATTTCCTAATATGTGAAATGTTGAAGTGCTCAAAGAGTTGAGCCCTGGGTCATCATGAATGGTCACATGAACGGAGATAAGGGAGGAGTTAACATCCATTAAGCTCTTTTTGACATTTCAGGAGTCGGGGAGTTAGGTTTGGCTCACTCATAAAGTCCCGACACACGAAATCGTGACACACCTTTTGTGTAGGTGTGCATTCACAACCTGTGGTCATGGGGAGGTGAGGCTTGCGCTTGGTGCTTAGTCATGTACGCAGAGTTTCATAAAGGACCTGTGGAGTTTTTCATGGGATTCCAGCAGGGAATCAAAGAGTTGCTTAAGCTAAATAGAGAGAAGAATGATCCTTGACCGGGAGTTCAGCAGACCCTGCCAAGGCAGAGGTAGGGGGTCTACATCAATAGTGCCAAAGTTTAGTGTACATACTTTGTGTACCATTATTTTATGTGCAACGCCAAATAGTGAGTGCACACATCTACGCAACATTATTTGACCACATCACTGGTTCTGCATAGTGCACTGCCCAATTTTAATGCGCACTCCTATGCACCTTAGTATTTATGTGCATCATTACTACTTAGTGCACACACTATTCTCAACACTTAACTGATTTTTCAGAGAATTTGATGCAAAAATTGGGGCTTTTGCTAAATGGTCACCCAATTTCCACCATGGAATTTATGCAACTATGAAATTTGTTCAATTTCACTCCAACACATCCAAATTCAATATTTGCAGCAACAAATTTTTGTGCGTTCCACTGGTTTACATTTATGACGTGAATATTTCCAAATTCCTTCACGAATTGTGAATCTTATTCAAACAATTCCGCTCAAACTTCCGTGGTTTATATGTAACTTCAAATTTGATCAATTCATGTTTGAATTTCCCTGAACGGGGATTAAAATTAAGGGATATATTAATACTTAACCAAGTTTCCCCAAATTCTCCATGAATTCAACAACAAAAATTGGGGATTTTACACAATTCCCTTCAATTGCTTCCAATTTCCATCATGGATGTAATGTAATTGAAAATTTAGCCACTCCCAAATTCAATTCTTTGAGAAAATCTGCTTCAGCATAATGTTAACTTGGTTTCTCTAGGATCAGTGTTGAAAATTGGGTTCTAATACCAATTTGTAATGTACCTAGCCACCCAGGCTAGGTCACGCCACTTAAAAAATTTATTTCTCTGATACCATCTTGTAACATACCCAACTATACTCTTAACCGGTCACATCACACAAAAACTTCTCTTATCTTTGTCATCAGCTCTGATACTACTTAAACATACAAATACATTGTCATGCATTATTATATACATATTCATAATATAATTATACACAATCATAAAAAAATTATACATGTAGCATAACAACATAAACTCATGAAAACAATTGCATAGTAATTATTGCAAAACATGATTTAACAAACAAATTGGCACTTATCTTTGAATAAATGACACCAACTATGTGTAGAACTTCCACTCTCCTCCCATCCTTATACCGGACTGTTCATAAATATCAACAGTGGGTCACCCCCGAGATGGGGATAAACTTCACTTGGGTAAGGGTTCCCAACTAGAATAAAGCATCTCACTCAATAGGAACTCAATCACAAGTGACTCAATTACAAGCAAGCCCATCACATATTCTAATTAACACTGACAGCCTTTAGTCTCTCATTCCCCACATGCTTATCCCACCCTAGGAAGTGTTCCTCTTCTCTTCTCAAAAGTGCTTCGACTGCCCCATTTCCCTTGTAGGGCTTCAACAAAATGTCATATAGGAAGTCTCATAGCCTTTTCGTTGTAGTTTGTCACCTCGAGAAATAATTCCTAGCAATCATCTCACTTGGAGAGAATGCAATGTCTCACGGGCCTGACAACCTGCCTCTTCAGTCTAAATCTCCAAGATAAGCAACGTACAGTTATCTATGATAGTAATAGAATAATATTGGTCACAGTAATAGTCATGTTCAATGACAGAACAATCCAGTTCTATGACAGAACAATCAGGTCATGCTCACAACTCCCTCTCCAGAATGATGATTGAATGATCAAAAAAGTGTACTAAGTCCAAACTCTCTGGATGCATGTTCCCAAATTGACACTTGTCACATTGAGAACTGTCTTCATCCACTTGTCCCCTCCTTAGGACTTAGGATAAAGTAATGTATCCTTGCTTTATACTTTTAATAAATATTAATATAATATTCCTTTTTGGGTTTAATCCCTTTTAACCTAGCCCCCTTAACCTCATATAGTGGAGTTTAAGCTCCTCGTTATATTTTATGTGGTTTTTCTACCCTAGTGATGCATTTCCATTATATTAGCATATGATTTCATTTACATTCTCAATACCAAAGTACTTGTTGGCCCTTGACCAATTTTTGAGGATCCTTGGTCATGTTTGACCTACTTTTGGGACTTCGACAGGCTGTCGAAGGTGGAGCGCAAGTCGAAGCGTAGATCGCGGGATCTCGGCCTATTTTTAGGGATTTTTGGGTTTTGGGATTATGTAATAGGTATGGGGATGTCGACCCATGGGTTTACCCATGTTTAGGCCCGATTTTGTAATGTATAAATAGATGTCTAGGTGATGTAAGAAGGGGGACATCTATGGGACATCTATGTGATGCTAGGTGCTAAGTGCAAGTGGTAATTGTAATTCCTTTGTGCATACTGTGTAAGACTTGTAGAGATAAGTGCGAGTGATCGTAAGAGACTGTGGAAGGATTTGTGTTGTAACTCAGGGAAGGAGGATCTAGCGATGTGCGCAGATCTCCTATCCTCTACGGAGTAAGATCTCAAGGCTCTATGCATGTAGAATATTGACAGAAGATAATAAAGAGAAGAAGAATTGGTGGATGTAGCCCCAGGGAGGGAGTGAACCACGTATATCCTGTGTTGTGGTTGCTTTGTGCATTTTGGGTGTTCTCTTGTTTATGTGATTAAATTCTTAGTGCGCTGATGTATTTTAGATGAATCCGATATGATATCTTAGTTCCAAAAAATGTGAACAAATGTTATATCTTACATATGTCGATGTGCTTAGTGCTTGATTATATTGGATCTGTGTGAATACTACATTGTTTTGTTATTAGTGTTTATCTGCGTTGTAAGCTAAAGGAGAATATTGATGAAATGTAACTGCTAAGTACTCTGTTAAAGTGTTACAATCACAAATCTATGTCCCAGCTAAGGTTGCAAACATCGGAGTCCTGCAACCACCCTTGCCTCTACCTCGGGTGAGACTTCATCTTCTTTGCAGGTGTTTCCGAAAGGGTCAGTAGTTAGGGTTTTGTTGGTGTGTTGTTGTAGCATTGAACCTTGGGTCTGCCCCTGTGCCAAAAAATGGTTCTGTTGTCAGGACCAAAACTATGATTGTTGGTAACTAAAGAAAAGAGAAATCTCCCTGCGTAGATCTGCTTCCCTAGTGTGCAATATTCTACTTGACCTGTGAAGCTCTCTGCCAAGAAGAAGAGTCAGATCAGAAAAGAGGTAAGACTTGAAAGCTTTGTTCTCTGATAAAGGTAAGAACAGTGAAAAGTTTTGATTGAAAAAGTAAGATAAGTGGGAATTTTTGTTTCAAAAGTATGGATCTAGGTATGTTTGATAAAAAAATTCCTAGCTTGAAAAGTAGGGCATAGCTAGACGAAAGAAGGTTTGATATGAGTAGATATGACAAAAATAGTGACAGATATGTTATTCCTATGCATAGAAAGAATGTTTGGACTAACAAATGGATGCAGGATCCTAGAAAGAATTTTTTGCAGGTTAGCTACTATCCTAGTGCGTAGTACAAAAAAGGCTAAGGATCCTTTTAAAGAAAAAGAATACTAACCCTTTGTTATAGTTGCAAAAGACTAGGACATCTTGCTAAGGAATGTCCTGGTAGAAGAACTAGTGCTACACCTCAAAATTACTAACTTTGCAAGTATCGCAAGTATCGTCATTAGTGTCGCAAGTGTCACATCCTGACTGCAAGTGTATAAGTGTTGCCGACATCATACTGCCTTCTTGCCTATGTCATGTCTCCAACAACATGACAAGGACACTTAGGAAACCTCAAATATTAGTTACGAAGAGGAGGAATAAGTCTACTAGAAATGAAAGTCTCTTGCTATTGGAAGGACCACAAACAATTGAGTTTCAGGGAAGAGCGCTCCCCTATACATTGTCAGAGAGCATTATAACACTCTGTCCACCCTTCTGGGGGACCATTATAACACCATCGCTTGCTTTCCTTCTCCTGGGGACTGATACAATGCTATGATGCCCCTTTTGAGGGAGAGCTACCTATTCTAGGCAAAAATTGGTTTGTTGAGAAGAATGAGGGAAAGATCCCCTCAATATCTGAAGGCAATTGGATTTGAATCCTTGGTCAAGCCATGATCTTAGGGCAGATCCCTAACTAAAGGATGAAAATCCTCAACTTACCCCAAAAATATCTCAAGTGTTTGGGCCTCTCCAAGCCTATTTAAATAGGCATTCTCATGGTGAAAAGGAGGGAAAACAATATTGTGAAGCATCCAACCTATGATCTCATGAAGAAGGTGTCTTTCAGAACATCATCATTCGGTGTGTGGACTGTTTTAGAAAGGGTTCCGACGAGGAAGGCTTGACGAAGCTACTACACTCATATCTATGGTTGTAAGCATTCCTTCATTGTTGTTCTCTTTAATATAATATGTTTGGCCTATTTATTTCAAATCTGTGTTTGATCTCACATGAATTTATCTCTTATAGATAGATCTATTTCGAGCTAATCTCAGTAGAGTAGGAAGTGGTTGTATCTTTGTTTGTCTATAGGGATTATCGAGGAGTTCAAGTTTGGAGCTCAACTCGGACCGTGCAGGGACAAACACTGGTAAAAGGTAATTATTTCTCCTTCCTCCTCACACATTAGTTTATCTATATCTAAAAGGAATTCAGTGTCCATGATAAGCGTCTTCTGTCTTAAGAGTTAAGAGTCTAGCTCTCAAGAGGAGATCTACCTGTCCACAGGGAGATTTTCCTTCAACAGAAATTGGCGACTCCACTGGGGACGAATCAAAAATTTTTAGTTTTGGTTTTCCTCATAGACCTTGTCTTACCCTTTATTCTCTTTAGACCTTGTTCACCCCATATGTTTGATTTCGTATATTGACTGAATCCTTATTCCATCACATTCATTTTGATTGCCAAGTTCAACTAATTTTTTGGGTTTTTTGGACAATTTTTTGGGTTTTAGGACACCAGCGCTCCCCTACCTGGTTAGAAAGGCACAAATGCTCCCCATTGGTCTTAGATAGAGCGTTATAATGCTCTGGATCCCCTTACACCAGAGTGCCATCCTCTCTTTGCAAAAAATCCTTTCCAGAATTGTCTTTTCTGAAGACTAGTCTCTATTTTTTCACTTGTTGAGATTCTTTGTGATTCAATGCTTCTTCCTATTGACCTTTGACATCCTTCCTTCTGAGAAATAAGCACTTTGTTGTTCAGATTTTGTGGCCTTCTTCTTTATTTTGAGTTTTTCTGTTGTTGAGAACTTGGAATCAATCCACTGCTTTCTTCTCTCTTATCCGACTAAGCGGGAACTCTGGTGAAGGGCATCAGAAATCTGTGAATCATCTTATTTGGTTCCTTGAGGTCATCGTTCTTAAACATCTCTCTTTTGTGTGAATTGTTTGATTTTATTTTTTATCTTTTGTTTTCTCTTTGCTTCTTGTTTCAATCATAGCAAGAGGGTGTGTTGTTTGTGTGAAACCTGCTTATGCTTGTCCGAATCTCCTTGATCTGAAAGGGTAGTTGGAAGGAGAAGTTTTTGCATTGAATTAATCACCATTCGCATACAAACGATAAAGATACATATTAGTGATTGGTTTTCATATTAGAAGGCATTTCTGAAATGTTTTAGCATTGCAATGGATTCGATTGAGAACCAATTGATTGAGGACATTCCATATTAGTGTTTGATAGTGAAAATGACTATTTCTCTTTCCTTTAAATAGGCGTTCATTGAAAAGAAACGATTTCTTATCATCTTTGATGCATTTTTTGGGAATTTGAGTCATCATTCCATCAGTTTCACTTTCATACACCCTTTGAGTAAAGAACAACTGAAAAATGAACGCTAATTAAAAATTATCTAGAACACTTTTGTTTTTAGGATCTTCCACCAACAGTAGACTAGGGTTAGCACTTTGGATTAGGCTATGAGTACAACTCTCCAAAGTTTTCAAAACAAACATTAGCATTCTGAGCTAAGGAGAGTCAAATCCAATTGTCGTATTGGTTTTCTGGGATCCCCCTCTCACACAGGGGTTACGTATGAGGTCGCATTCAGGCGAATTAGGGTATTATCCCTCCGTGGTTCAACTGTTTGTAGTGGTCGGATCATATATTGGGGGTCACTTGAAGGCATACCCACGATTATGTGTGGAAGCCTCTCAGGTCGATTTTGGACTTGTTATCCTGCCCATACATTGCATATCGGACTGTTGACTGTACCTACCCAGGGACTCACTATGAATTGGTGTCTTTAGTTTCCATAATATTTAGGTACTTACACAAGGTGACGATGAAGGGAAACATCACTGTACCTGGAATAGACATTGGTCAAACTCACTTGGGCTACTTGGAGGGTAAATCCACAATTACTGTGTGGAAGCTTGCAGCAAGGTGAAATTCCATTAAGCAGGTCGTCATTGTAACTATTCCACTATATCCTAGCCCCTTCTCGACTTGATCACACGACGTTGGATTTCATCACCAACTAGTACGATCATCGAGAGAAGTCTTGATTGCTTGGTTGATTCCTAGATTTTATTAACGTATGTTGTTTCTTTTTGTTAGTTGGCACTAGATTTTCAGTGTGTTCTGTTATTCTCCACGATTGATCTTGTAGATGATAAAGGTCTTCATCGATCACGTAGGATGCAAAAGATACCTCCAGAAGGCTATCAACCCTTACCTCCTAACCCTCTAGAAGACAACTACCATAGAGAGGTAGAGAATCAATCTGACGCTGGAAGTGTTATTTCTCCTCCATTAGATAACTCAAAAGGTGCTTTGGTTGCAGTTGAAAATACCACTACATCTGTGTCGGTAACCCCTCTCGAACCACTTTTAGTTTGTTTAGACTCCCTTGGGAACATCATAGACGAAGAGGTCCCATGATTACTAGAGAGGAATTTTACTGAAACATATATGGGATCCACAGAACCAATCTTTGGTAATGAGTATAGGACTCTTATTCGTCCTAGCACCGCAGTAGATACCAATCCCACGCCTGCTCGTTCTATATGGAGGAATTCATCGGGACATGATCTCTATGAAAATTTTGAATCCTTTCGACATCCCTTTCTTCCTCATGACCCTCCTAGTGAAACAGGACCATCCGGTCAAACCATGAATCACCCAGATGATCAGGTTATTAACCCTACTGTTACACCAACACAAGTCCATCCTAATGCTAGACTCATCACCTCTACTCATCTCCAAGTCACTTCAACCTCTATCCCCGTTTCTACAAGCTTTTACTCTATAGCTCCACATGTTCCACACGATCCTACTAGGACGTCTTCTCACCCGAGAATGCAGACCCATGTTGGAACAACACAACCGGCTAGAGGGAAACCACCATCTAACGAATCTTTCCCTCCTGGAGGACTACCTTTCCATGGTAGGCCTACCCCTCCCAGGGGACAACCCCCTTTTCATGCTCCTCCTGGAGGGAAACCTCCATTTTCCATTCATTCGCCGATCGTTAATCCATCGCTGGCAGGGGAGAAACCTTCATTTGTTGGAAACCCTTCACAGTCCTGGGGGGGTATCTTCAGGAGGCACTTTCATTCAACCTCACGTTGGGGGGCACTCATCTCATGATCCACTAGGAGGGGTATCAAATCTTGTTCCTTCGAGAACATCTTACAGACAATCTTATCTGGGTGGCATCCCAAACACCACATGGAGTTCTCTAGGACACAATATTATCCTCCTCATGGGTCTAATGTGTATCCACCTCCGGGATCTGCTCCTTACCATCCTCAAGGGAAAAAAATTTATCCTCATGGGAAAGCAAATCACCCGGCCTATAATGCTCAGAACCCACCGGGATATGAAAATGTTTCTCATCTACCATCGAATCCTGCTTATCCTGGCCAACAACAACCATATATAGGAGGACCTACTAGTTACAACTATCCACCTAACCCAGTTTATGGTCCTACTAGTGTTCCTATGCCACACCAGTATCATCCTCAAATTAACTGATATCTACCTTTCCTTGAGACTTTGGATCTCCCAGACTTGTCTCGGTTAACTAATGATACTATTTTTCATTCATCAGTTTGGCCAGTCATTCCATCTAAACTTCCTTCTGATATTCCAAAATTTGACGGAAAATCTGGCGAAGATCCAAACAACCATGTGATGACTTTCCATTTGTGGTGTTCAACAAACTCCCTCATGGATGATTCTGTACGTTTGCGTCTTTTCCAGCAAACACTTACAGGATCAACAACAAAGTGGTATATTGAACTACCACGTGCTTCTTTTCATGATTTCAATTCCCTTGCCATGTCTTTCCTCACACACTTTCAACTACCTATTCTCTATGAGATGGGTACTGAACTCTTGACCTCCCTTCATCAAACTGACTCTATGCATATCTCTAACCATATTCATGAGTGGAGGCGATGACGAAGGATGATCAAGGTAGTCATTCCTGACATACTATTGGTGTAATGGTTTACTAAATCACTGTTACCCCCAATCACTCACGATGTCGCTATGGGTGGTGTGGTCACT
>JZKD02S1699685.1:164723-181982 GCA_000966675.3 Picea glauca
TTTCAAAGCAGAGCAACCCAAACTAGAGTGACTTGGGATGGGTCACAGGTGAGTGTTGGGGGCCTATTGGCCCTTGACCAAGTTTTGAGGATCCTTGGTCATGTTTGACCTAATTTTGGGACTTCGATAGGTTGTCAAAGGCGAAGCGCAAGTCAAAGTGGAGATCACGGGATCTCAGCCCCTTTTTAGGGATTTTTTGGTTTTGAGCTTATGTAACGGGTATGGGGATTTTGGCCCATGGGTTTACCCATGTTTAGGCCCGATTTTGTAATGTATAAATAGATTTCTAGGCGATGTAAGAAGGGGGACATCTATGGGACATCTATGTGATGTTAGGTGTTAAGTGCAAGTGGTAATTGTAATTGCTTTGTGCATACTGTGTAAGACTTGCAGAGCTAAGTGCAAGTGATCATAAGATAATGTGGAAGGATTTGTGTTGTAACTCAGGGAAGGAGGATCTAGCGATGTGCACAGATCTCCTGTCCTCCATGGAGTAAGATCTCAAGGCTCTGTGCATGTAGAATATTGACAGAAGACAATAAAGAGAAGAATAATTGGTGGACGTAGCCCTAGGGAGGGGGTGAACCATGTATATCCTGTGTTGTGGTTGCTTTGTGCGTTTTGGGTGTTCTCTTGTTTATGTGATTAAATTCTTAGTGTGTTGATGTATGTTAGATGAATATGATATGATATCTTAGTGTTGAATAATGTGAATGAATGTTAGATTTGACCTATGTTGATGTGCTTAGTGCTTGATTATATTGGATTTGTGTGAATACTGCATCATTCTGTTATTAGGTTTTATCTGTGCTATAAGCTAAAGGCGAATATTGATGAACTGTAACTGCTAAGTGCTTTGTTAAAGTGTTACAATCACAGATCTGTGTCCTAGCTAAGGTTGCAAACATCAGAGTCTTGCAACCACCCTTTCCTCTACCTCGGGTGAGACTTCATCTTCTTCATAGGTGTTACCGAAAGGTATGGTAGTTAGGGTTTTTTTGGTACGATGTTGTAGCGTTGAACCCTGGGTATGCCCCTGTGCCAATAGTACTAATCTTTTTCATCTAGGCTCATGAGGCTCAAAACATAAAGGTTGCACACTAACAAGTGCGCATGGAACTTTTGGGATGTGTTCACTCTCCTTTCAATGTGCCACCCTCGCACCCTTACACAGGTGCACATTACAACATAATGTATATACAAAAGGCTCTATAGCCTTCAAAACCTATGCACTAAGTTAGTGTACATTGAATCTTGGAATGTGTGCCAACCTGGAAAACTCTTCCTTTAGTGTGCCATCCTTTCGCATTTACATTTGTGTGCACTGCATATGTTAATTTTTTCACTTTCAATGTTTCATTCATGTGTACTTACACAGGTGCACACCAAGTACATTAGACTTCACGCTCTATCATTTTAAAACTATGCGCACTCCTTTGGAATGAGATTCGCATGCACTAACTTACTGCATGTAGAACCAAACTAAAGTTCTTATACTATCAACTCACCAACTTATATGCAAATGACAATTACATTCATATGTACACTTGGGATTCAACCTAGGGGTATTACATCAAATATGTTGGAAATATTATTTTGCAAGCAACATTAAAAGTTAGACACCCATATGTATCATTGAAAGCACAGACCAATAATATCCATAAACATTCCCAAATAAATGAAAGTAATAATGGCTATAGAAACACAATAAAATATTTATATTAAAATAATAATCATAGAATCTTATAATGATAGCTATCAATATTCCAACTCGTTGCATACACCCATACATTTTTTTATTATTATTAATGGAAAATTCTCGGATTTGCATGTGTGCAACAAACATGTGAGTTATGTTTTTGACTTATGTGAACCTAAAACGATTAATGATCTAGCTGGAGAATATTCCATAAAAACAAAAGGATTAGTCAAATGTGCTCAGCATTTGATAGAAAAGATCCTTAACGTTAGAGACTCACACATAGAAATCATCCTTTATCAAACTATAAATTATATTTTCCTTATGCAAACCCAAGAAAGAATATTCTTATCCTCAATGAAATAACTCTTCTTTTATTTCATAGACTTTCTAAGTTATTTACAAGAAAAGAGACAAAAAATCTAATGCAAGAAAACAAACCCTAATACATGAAATAAAATGCATAAGCAGGAACATAAACCATTTCTCTCTCAATATAAATGAATCTATAGTAAAAATGATAAAGTTGATGGAAACTTAAAATCTAAGCATACTGAAAACAATGAGTTTGGTTATGAAAGATAAAGAGAAGTTGCTCTTCACTTTTGGTCTACTTAGATGTTACTTAGGGTAATCAGTCACACTAGGTTAGGCTAGGAATTCAAATCTCTAATTGTTATATGTCTTCCTCAAAACAATGATTGATAGGGTTCATTTACCAGTAACATGATCAAACATGTTGAGACAAGGCTAAGTCTGAGGGGACTTCTAAAGATGGACTATAAAATTAAATATGTATATGATCACTCTTTCTTGTCTTCCGGTGTTGCTACACTGCCAAAACAAATCCATAGCCTATGTTATAGTCACCCCGACATCATAGGCCTTTCTCTGCTTCCAATGAGCATCCATATCCCTAGTTGAGATACCTTCATTTCCCAATAAAATTTCCTTTCACCATCTCAATTTTTTTTCATTTTATTTTTACTTATATTATAAGCACTTTGATATGGGGGCAATTGATATGTTTTAAAACACAAATGGATGATGTATGTTAGTGAATATGAGTTGGATATGCCCATGTAATAAAGTATACCCATTTAAATATGTCCATCCCCACATCTTTAACACTATCTCTCTACATAGACTTATTATTCTTTAATGTTATGTGTAAATATGGAACCTTGAGTAAGTTAAGATGAGCAGTTTCAAAATTTGACAAACCAGCCAGCTCCTAGGACATGATTACAAAAATAACAAGCCTTTCAACCTAATCACTATGAAAAGTAATATTTTGAAGATTTTATCCAATCTCATCATCACAACATACTAGGGATAAAGTCACCAATCAGGGATATCATTTCCACTAAGATTGTTGTAATGATTGAGACAAAAAAATTATATTTTATCCCTCATTATATTTTATTTTATTTAAAGTCCTAACTATGTTTATTTAAATTAAATTAAAAAAACCCTAAAGTATATATAATCAACAACTACATTATTTCTTTGCAAAAAAAAAATTAATGTACATATATTCCTACCCTAACTATTAAAAGTAGCCAAGTTAGGTAAAATCAGATTTCCAATGTAACCAATAAATCATTTTTTTCACAAAAAGAAAAATTTGAAGGTCTTTGGTCAAAAACAAAATAATCAACTTGCAAAATGATGACCAAACCTGCAAAAAAAATATTATACTTACAAGCCACACGCAATGCATTTAAATGTATGTAAGCAATTGATGTTTATGATGTAATGGACTCCAACCAAGCTCCAGTTGGATCTTCAAATATGTTTCTATGAAGCTCTTGGTTCACTAGGGTAGATATGGGTATATTCTCTTTCAACAAATAAAGTGGCAATCTCGTTGCTGCTATACATCTCCCTTGTTCATCGGTGACTCTATTGACATCTTCCTCATCTCCCTTATGTAACCATTATCTTCTAAACATTGAGTTATACTCTCCTTATCATATTACTGTGTTATAGTAATGAGAAAGGATTAGTATAATACTAACACTACTAAGTTGCACATCACATATCAAAGAATTTAAACGTTCATTAGTTTTATAATCATGAAGATAAGACAAGGGTAAATCAACATCATAAAACGTAGTATCATGTACCAACTCTCTTGATTGTTCATCAATAATCATACATTCATTTTATCATTCAAAAGCTTGAGTTACTTGTTGATTATAAACTTGTTCTTCATATGGATTTTCATTACTGACATAGGTAGGTTCATTGTTGGAATTTCCTGTGAATGATAAAAGAGAAATATAGTTTTCATGTTCAATATAATAATCATCAGCATCATACCTAGGTTGATTGTCCAAAATTTTTGAAGGTGTTGCTTGAGAAGTTTTTTTTTCTTCAATGCTTGCATCAAGTAAACAAGTTTGTATTTTATGTTTATCTTGGTTATTAACTTTTTGAACAAAAAATTATAGACAATAGTTATGATCAAAAGGATTTTCAAATGAATATAAATTTAAATCTTCTTCAATTGAAACTGTATTGGGGTGAGCTTTGAAAGTTACTATCACCATATTCATCATCATAAATAGTTGAGCTTCTATAAACCTTTGTAAATGATAATGAAAAATTTGGCCCTTCTTCATCAATAGCTAGATCTTGAAAAATATTTGGGGTAGCAATTTTGTCAACAAAAATAGATGGATGAAATACATCCTTACAAGACCCGACATCTGAATATTCATATTCATCATACATAGGTTTAACATTTATAAGTTCAGAAATATGCCTCTTTTCATAATCATTATTAAAAGGTTCTTGTTTATGTTCTTCTTCAATTATTTCTTGAACAACAACATTATGTAAATGTTCTTTAGGTTCCTTTTCAACACTTAAGCATTCATGTAAATTCAGAGAGATAATGTCTATAGAATTAAATTCTTGATGCATATCTTAAAATTGATTTTCAAAAATATAACTTCTTTTTAACTTTATAAGCAAAATCATTTGTTAAAGACTCATTGTGCAAATCTTGAAATTCATCATAAATAGGTTTTCTAATGAAAGGTTCACTCTCAATCTATTGAATTGTTGATAAGTATTCTTATTCATTAACTAACTTAGTATGATTCTTTTGCATTTCTTGAACTAACCTTTGAATATGATATGTTTCAACAAAAAAAAATCATTAATTTGTTGACACTCATTATCAAACATCTAACCTAAGTTTTGATCTTCACATTCATCACAAACCGAAATGTCATTTTGTAATGCTAATTCATCAATAGTCGTACCTTCATGTAAGATTTCATGAATTTTATTTTCTACTCTTTGGTCATATATATTTTTATCATCACAAAGAGAATAAATAAATGCACCTTCACTATCAAATATATCAATATTTATTGAATTTTGAAAAAGTTTAGGGATATAATTTATTATAGCAGAATGAATTTTAGTATCCATATCCTCATGTGAGTTTCTTGAAACTTCTGAAGATATTTGCATTTGTTCATCATTTGCATCTAAAACTTCTAAAGATTCTTCAGTTTGTGTTTGGGAATCAAAGCTTTGCTTAAGATCATAAATAAAATGTTCTACAAAGCTCTGTTTATCTACTATACCAAAGACTTTATAGTAATTAAAATAGTGAGAAAAAGTACCAGACAAATCAATATTTTCCTCTTAAAAATATCAACATATTTTGTATCAATAAAATATTTAAGAAATATTTGAAACTCTTTATCAATCTTAGGAAAAGGGGAAACAATATCTTGATTGTAGTTTTGATTTTGGTCATTAGGAACATGAAAATTAAGTGCATCTTGTAAAGAATGTTGATAACTACTTTCTTGCTTAAATTCATTATCAATAGATTATTTATGTTCTTCACTAAGATAGGAGTTATGTTCTATTTCATATTCTTGATTACAACAATGTTTAAAAAGAATCTCGGCTAGATATATTAACCTACAATTATAATGAAAGCATGCATGGAAATCTTTTAAAGAATAAATACTAGCAGGAGAAAGACCTCTAAACCATTTTCAAGCATCTCTTTCCAAATACATCATGAAAAGCTTCATTAGTATATCTTCATGAACAATACCTAACATATTCATATAATCATGAATATCTTATAAGTGTTTTCTAGGGATATCATCATCATATTATCGAAATCAAGGAAGACATTTACCCCATATCTTAATATCAAGAATATCATTAGGAAAACCATGTATAGTAGAAAAATCAAAAGGAGCATACCTCGCAAATACTATGCAAGTAGTTGAGTTTGTCATTGAAAATTTGTGGAGTTTCCAAAAGCATGGAGTCGCCGGGTGAAAATTTAAATTGAAAAAACTTTTTTAAATAACCACTCGCCTGATGTTATGTTCATGTTCACCACCAAGATTCAAAACTTTCCTTTTGTAATTAAGGGAAAATAAACTTTTTTAACTTTGATCCCCGACAATGGCACAAAGAATGTTGTTACTCAATAGTTTTTTATGGTAGGGAACAACGCTAAGTCACTCTATGAGGATTAGATAAATCCTCCCATCAAACCCTAATATTAATATAATAAATTGTTTCTGAAATATTTGTGCAAGTTGTTCAAGGAATCAAGAAGCTAGATAAACCCTGGCTCAACATGTTATACATTCATCAAGTTCCTGGTGATATTTTGTATAGAAACAAACACCCATCAACAAACTATACAAAACATTGTGTGTGTTAATCACTGGAGTTCCCACCATCAATAATTACAAATCAAAGATTATTTTTCCAGTATGCTTAACAGAAGAGAGACATTATGGGTGTTATATGAGTCATAATCCTTGAAGTGTACTTCCCTAGGAATTCATTTCTTTGTCTCTACAAAACAACACAAGTAAAAAACAAATATAATTTCTTTGCAAATATGTAGGTTTCGTTATATTTTCGTAACATTACTTAATATCACATCATTACTCTCTCTATATATAAATGCTACAGACACATACACACACACACACACACACACACACACATATTATCATTGAAATAAATTACTATATTATACATATAATAATAAATTTATAAGTGTATAATAGCTATATATTTATAATACAATATATATTAATATTTATATCTATGTATTTAATAGTTAAGTATAATATATAGAGAGTTTTGGCCCTTAACCAAGTTTTGAGGATCCTTGGTCATGTTTGACCTATTTTTGGGACTTCGACAGGCTGTCAAAGGCAGAGCGCAAGACGAAGCGCAGATCGTGGGATCTTGGCCCCTTTTTAGGGCCTTTTTGGGTCTTGGGCTTATGTAATGGGTATGGATATGTCGTCCCATGGGTTTACCCATGCTTACGCCTATTTTGTAGTATTTAAATAGAAGTCTAGGCGATGTAAGAAGTAGTGAATAGTGACTAGTAGTGACTAGTCTATTGCAAGTGTGCTAAGTGTTGAGTGCTAATTGCTTTGTGCATATTGTGTGAGGCTTGCAAAGCTAAGTGCAAGTGATTGTAAGAGACTGTGGAAGGATTTGTGCTATAACTCAAGGAAGGAGGATCTAGCAAGGTGCACAGATCTCCTGTCCTCTACATAGTTGATCTTGAGGCTTTGTGCATGTAAGAAGATTGAAAGAACCTAATAAAGAAGAGAAAGAGTTGGTGGACATAGCCCCGAGGTGGGGGTGAACCACGTATATCCTGTGTTGTTAATGCTTTGTGATTTTGGTTGTTATTTTGTTTATGTGATTCAATGTTTAGTGGGATGTTAGATGATAGATGAATCTGATATGATAGCTTAGTGTTGAATAATGTGAATGAATGCTAGATCTGATCTCTATTTGTATGCTTAGTGCTTGAATCTATCAGATCTGTGTGAATATTTCGTTGGTATGTTGTGATCCGAATTTTATGAGCAGAACAAAATGACTACAGATTATTAATAGGTGCTTAACACAAAATAACAGAGATACAGTAAAAATGGTTTTCTATTCAATAAGGAAATAATTTGAAACTGTAAAATGCAGTAGAAACATGCTCGCTGGAATGGTGGCGGCTTATCTCTGAGAAGAGATGTGAAAACGGTGCTCATTCACAAGAAGATGATTAAAATGACACTCTGAAGGCCTTTTTTACAATAAACAAGAATGCCAAAAACCCTAGACATCCAAAAACATAACCCTAGGAGATGAAGCGCCAAAATTCATGTGAGCCCCGTTGGGGTAAGTTAGTACATCAACTTCCCAGGGTTGTAACTTTTGCATACGATCTTCATTTTAGGAGTATGATAGCCCACTGGAAAGGTATCATAGAGGAGATTCATTTTGGGGGCTCAATCAGGCCTTCGACTATTATTGAGAAGCGTGATCCTGAAAAACCTTCATTTAGGCCCTCTAAATGGCCTTGGAAGTTAAAACTACTAAAAATAGTAAATTGCCAAAATTGTCAGAAAACTGTTTTGAGCTAGCTGGAAAAGGTGGGTGGCCACCGATATCCACCTAGATCATGTTGTTAGGTTTTAGTTGCACTATGAATTAAAGTTGAATATTAACGAACTATAATAACTAAGTGCTATGTTAAGGTGTTACAATCACAGATCTATGTCCCAGCTAAGGTTGCAGACACTAGAGTCCTGCAACAACCCCTTCTTCTACCTCGGGTGAGACTTCATCTGCTTCGCAGGTGTTGTTGAAAGGGTCGATAGTTAGAGTTTTGTTGGTGCATTGTTGTAGCATTAAACCCTGGGTCTGCCCTTGTGCCAACAAATGGTTCTGTTTCTGAGACCTGAAACTGTGATTGTTGGGAACTGAGGAAGAAGAAGCTCTGTGTGAAGATCTGACCTAAAAATGTGATTGTTGGGAACTGAGGAAAATAAATAAATCTCTATGCGTAGATCTGTTTCTTGACTTGTGAAGCTCTTTGCTAAGGAAGGAGGAAGATCTGAAGAAAAGAGGTAAGATCTGAACTCTTTGTGCTCTGATAGAGGTAAGAATAGTGAAAAGTTTTAGATATGGAAGCTTTGTGCTCTGTCGAAAGTAAAATAAGTGGAAATGTTTATTTCAAGAATATGGATCTACGTATGTTTGATCAATTTTGTCCTAGCCTAAAAACTGGGGTGCAGCTAGAAGAAAGAATATTTGATATGAGTAGATCTGATAAGAATAGTGAAAGATATGTTATTCCTATGCATAAAAATAATGTTTGGACTAATAAATGGATGCAGGATCCTAGAAAAAAAAAATTGCAGGTTAGCTACCATGATCCTAGTGCGCAATATAGGAAAGGATGGGGATCTTTTAAGAGAAAGAGAGGATTAACTCTTTATTACAGTTGTAGAAGACTGAGACATCTTGCTAAGGAATGCCCTGGTAGAAGACCCAATTGTATTTGTTGTAAAGCTATGGATCATGAAGTTTTGGATTTCCCTATAATGATTGCTAAATTTGAAAGAATGAATATGAGACAAGAAGACCATGATAAAGGTCAAGACACTAAGACCATGGAAGAACCCCAAAAAGAATGAGAAACAATATTTCTACAAATAAAAGAAACCTTGAATGGCCACCGAAATATCAACTTATTAGAGATATTCAAAGAAAAAGAGTACATAGAAGCAAGAATAGGAGACTTTGACATTGACTGTGTTCTAGATGAAGAAACGCAGGTGAATATAATGACAAAAAGAACTTGGGAAATTTTAGGAAAGCCTGCTATGAATCCTTCATTAGGGGGAATAGGATTATTTAGAGGAAAATTGATAACCCTATGTGGAAGACTTACCCAGATATCTATTAGTGCTCATGGAACTTCGACAAAAGAAGATTTTGAGGTTGTTAAATTTATTGAGAACAACGCTCAATTTGCTATATTACTAGGAAAACCTTGGATTGAAAAGGATCTGGCCAGAAGGAAAGAAGAAGAATTATTAGAGCAGAAGAAGCAAGAATTAAAAGATTTCATGACTAGGAGGATCACACACTTGATTGAAGAACAAGAGAATAGATCGAAGCTATTTATAACCAGAAACTTGGATGTCGAAGTTGAAAGAACACAAGAAGACTCACAGAAGACTGAAGCACCTACCCCTGATAGAGAAGAAGTATTGCCCCTAAATCCTAGGAAATAATCTCAACAGTGCGAAGTTACTATGCCAAGAGGAGATAAGAATTAGAATGGAAAGAGGAATACATAAACAAATCTCACTGGAAAGAAGGCTAGAAAACTAAGTAAGAAGAGATCAAGGATCGAAAATTTACAGAAGGTTCCAGAGGAAACTTCGCAGAAGGAAAATTTGCAAAACTGGAACTTCGTTGGGATAGCAGAACAACACCACATGGAACTTCGCCATGCCGAAGAAATATAGTCATTGGAAACAGTATAACCGTTAGACTGACGCTTCAAATGGGTAGAACGACATTTTTGGTCAGAAGGCTCGCCGTTAGACCGTTGGGACTGTGTCGTAACAAACAGAACTGAATTAATGAAGGCTTCTCGCCCGTTGGAGAGATTTGTTGCCTAGTTATCTACTTATTCCATCGAGCCTTGCACCGAGAACACTTTTTCAAAACATGATTATTTGAGCCTGCAGATTAGTTGATTTCGTGCAGTAATCATCGAGCCATCACCATCTGTCCCGTTGCATTGAGTAGCTACTTTTCAAACCCGAGATATTCAACCTCGAGCGTGTATGTCCGAAGAACTTAGCGTAGTCAAAGAGTCTATGAAGGAGGTACCGATCGACCTCATGACTGAAAGAGTGATGTCTATGCCTATGGGTGTACAAGCATCATCGATGAGAGGAGTACAAGCCTCTTCATCGACCGCTCACGGATTCGGACCATCCCGAGTCGTCACAAAAAAGAGAACCAATCACAGAGATGACATAGAAAATGTGAAGCTAATCCCAACCATATTACTCGATTACATCCCACCTCTGGCAGGCACAGTGAGTCGTGATAGTGTGGCAAGGGATTTTGATTACACCATGGTTATTGTGTACCTCCCGAAGGGGATACGCGCAGTTAGAGCGCAGGAGGAAAAGATTACAATGTTGAAGTTCAGTGACTGCAACCTAGGATACTACAAGAACCATAGTATGCTCACCCCATATAAATACTTGACTAGGAAAAATGGGAAGAACTCAAAAATAATCCCCCAGTTGTGGACGATGAACCTCACACAGTCCACCCTGTTGATTGTAATGAAAATCCCACACTTTGGAAGGCACTAGGAGTTTAACGCATGTGTTAAGCTCCTGATCTCATGTTACCATGGCGACTACTTATGGCTAGAATAACATATCATAGTTGATCCGACGTTGATCCATAGGATCACCTGATTAAGTATGCAAGGACCCAACTCACAGGACTTCTATCCGGGGAAAGCCATAGATTGCACAATAGCACAGAAGATCAAGGATACCTATGGCGATGTTGAGAATGGGACGTGAGGCTACAAGGTAGCTTCCATCCAGAATGGCGCAATGCACCTAACATGCCAATTAATTGCAGGAAATCTAGTAAGGAAGAACAGACCCACGTAGGTCATAGGGTTTGTCGTTGACCTCACGGGGAAATGCGTGGAAGACCTACAGATGAATTGGGAAAAGTAACTAGTTAATCAACTGGACTTAGACTTCCACGAAGCACAGGATCATGGCTACGAGTTCCACTTTAGCTAGCTCCTAATCCTCATCACGTTTATTGCTTGGGAGATGCCATAAGGTGTGAATTTCCTAGACATTGATTCACTTGAACTGCTTGCTGCGAAGTTCACCATGCTCTGGTACTCGATCGATATGGGAAAATAGTGGCAGTCGAACATAGTCTTTCGCACATATTATCTCCAATGAAAGAGGGCTATTGAATTTGAACCTCGCATGATGCCAAACACCCTACAACAGTTTTGAACCCTCATGAAGTTTCACATAGATCAGCACTTCATCTATATCACTATGCGAGAAGATGAGCATAAGGAGGAGATTCATTCGTACTACAAGCTCATAGAAGAGGACCTCGAGGAGATAAATAAGGACTGGTCAGTAGACCTCCTTATCCCCATTGATCCTGTAGAGATGTCTGACCTCAAAATTGACAGCTCGGAGGCCACTCACAAAGAACATGACACACCCGGAACTAGCAGAAGGAAGAACACCACAAAAGTCCAAGACTTAAGCAGCGCATCAGAAAAAACTTCTTTAGTATCACCTGACCGAGGGGGTGATGATGAAGTAGAAGAGATAAATGGAAAATAATATGAGTAGAATCAAGGTGAAGTAACACCGCCTATATATGAGGATGATCCCTTGAAGAAGAGGAAGGTTTCTTCCCCAAAACCCTCTCCCCAAAAGAAATCCAGAGCCACCTTAACCAAGATGCAGACTATTCTCACTATCGATAACTTTGACTTCATCGTCATAGATGTAAATGATGCCTCTCAGGAAATCTTGCAGAAACATGAAGCCAAGTAGGAGGAGATGTACGACAGAATTGAGGTCGATATTTGAGGGGTACAATAGGCTCTTCAGTCCAGTCGCGCAGTGTCCACTGCACCCCTGCCATCAAAAGAACCAGAGTTGGGAGATGAGCCAGCCCAACTCTGTCGACTAGCTGATGCGACTGAAGCTCACCTTCATCATGCACGAGAAGAAATAGAACAAGCCACCCAGGCCTTGAAGAAAGTGCAATAAGTAGTCATAGAACAACGCTGAGTTGTGAAGTAGGAGAAGGTTTCTCTCTAGAAAACGTTTGAAGAGGATAAAGCACAGATTCAGCAAGAAAAAGAACAGTTTCTCATAGAACAACTCGAAGTGAAAGAAGCAGTCAACAGAGCACTTCGCTCTGTCACAGGATTAGAGCCAAAGGTAGAATACCAAGTCTAGAATCAAGTAGAATAGCTTGCATAATATATCCAGCATCTACAACAAATAATAGCAGACTTAGAGCTCCATACAGCGCCCGACACCCCGCAGGATGTGAGGGATCAAAGAGATGAAATTGCTCAAAGAACAGTTGAGAGAATAAAGGCCCTTGCCATGGAATGTAAACAAATAAGTGATCTTAATGCCCAGAATTATGAATGACTCATTGAGAATCCATAACTGAAGGCACTGGATTCACAGCTCCAGGAGGTGAAGCAGCAAGAAGAAACAATATAGGCGCAGTTGATGCCCCTATCAGTTGTTGAAAGGATGAAGTGATCCCAAGAGCAACACACTTCTCAACAACAGGTCCACACCATTCAGAGCAGATTCATGGAAGTGACTCAGAGGCTCCATCCTATATAGGATGAGGCTTTCCAAATTTTCTCAGAGATTGAAGGTCGAGGAGAAGAACTAGAGAAAGTCATCACTGTGGCTGAAAAACACTTAGAGGGACCTATCAACGAAGTTGTTATCCAAGAGTTCCCTAAGGAGGAGGTCTTGGCACGACAACAAGTCGAAGCAACTTGAGCCAAGATCGAGGCTTTTGAGGCAGAATTACCCAGATCAGAGTGACTCGGGATGAGTCACAGGTGAGTGTTGGGGACCTGTTGGCCCTTGACCAAGTTTTGAGGATCCTTGGTCACGTTTGACCTATTTTTGGGACTTCGACAGGTTGTCGAAGGTGGAGTGCAATACGAAGTGGAGATCATGGGATCTCGGCCCCTTTTTAGGGCCTTTTTGGGTCTTGGGCTTATGTAATGGGTATGGGGTTGTTGGCCCATGGGTTTACCCATGCTTAGGCCTATTTTGTAATGTATACATATAAGTCTAGGTGATGTAAGAAGTAGTGAATAGTGACTAGTAGTGACTAGTCTGTTGCAAGTGTGTTAAGTGTTGAGTGATAATTGCTTTGTGAATACTATGTGAGGCTTGCAAAGCTAAGTGCAAGTGATTGTAAGATATTGTGAAAGGCTTTGTGCTATAACTCAAGGAATGAGGATCTAGAAAAGTGCGCAGATCTCCTGTCCTCTACAGAGTTGATCTTGAGGCTTTGTGCATGTAAGAAGATTGAAAGAAGCTAATAAAGAAGACAAAGAGTTGGTGGATGTAGCCCCAGGGTGGGGGTGAACCACATATATCCTGTGTTGTGAATGCTTTGTGATTTTTGTTTCTCTTTTGTTTATGTGATTCAATGTTTAGTGAGATGTTAGATGATAGATCAGTGTTGAATAATGTTAATGAATGATAGATCTGATCTATATTTGTATGCTTAGTGCTTGAATCTATCGGATCTGTGTGAATACTGCACTGGTCTATTGTTAGGGTTTAGTTGTGCTATGAACTAAAGTTGAATATTAACAAAATGTAATAACTAAGTTCTTTTTTAAGGTGTTACAATCATAGATCTATGTCCAAGCTAAGGTTGCAGACACTGGATTATTGCAACCACCCTTTCTTCTACCTCGAGTGATATTTCATCTTCTTCGCGGGTGTTTCCGAAAGGGCCGATAGTTAGGGTTTTGTTGGTGTGTTGTTGTAGCATTGAACCCTGGGTCTACCCTTTTTCCAACATAGAGTAATAAAATGTATATTAAGAGATAATTTCAGTTATGCATACTGATAACGTCATTAAGCCCATGTTGATTTTGGACAAAAGGTCGTTAGAGAAACCAATAATATAAGTTTGATTAAAATTTAAGCCAAAATTAAAATATAATTGATGAATAGAAAAACCCTTTAACATATTTCAATTTGACTAGGTATTAGGTATTCTCTTGGCTCAATAGGGCTTGGTAGATGTCAACTAGAAGGCTTAGTTTCATGACCAAAAAATGCTAGACTTTGTGACATATGACTTGATGATGACCATAAATAACTTAGACATGGATAAAATGTAGACAACTTTAGCATAATAATTATAGGCCAAGCTAAATTGAGTTAGGAATTGCAAATGTCTCTAATGTAATGAAGGTTTTGGATTTAACTTAATACACATGTATTTCTCTAAATCAGTTTTGTAGATACGTTCCATCTCCAACTTTCATATAATCAATTTTTTGAAACTAAAGATTGCCTTAAGATAATTGAAATAGAAGCCAAATGTCAAGGATTAGCAGAAAATTTGAAAATTTTAAAGGGACATTTTAAGCTACAACATAGTGGTTGGCCAAAGACCATCCTCCTTTCTTATATATACAATATGAAATTGAAATTAGAACAAATAATTCTCGGGAATATCCCATGGGTGTGACGGAGGGAGATAACACAAAAATAGAGCCAAAGAATATGGAATATCCCAACTCCATTGCATGCTCTGAGAATGCTAATGGGTATGATGTGGACACGCAACAACTAAAAAGTGAAAGGGGGCATCCTAAACTCAGACCACAACTCATATAAACATTGAATCCTTGTCTGAATGAGATCCCTCACCTCCACCATGGCCAACCCCGATTGTAGAAGAAGCCACCTTTCTCGCATCTTCGTCCAAACCCCATTCTAGGTCCAGTAAACACCGACGTACAACATACCACAAGAAAACCAAGGAGGTTTCACCCACTCAAATATGACAGGTTTCAAAATTAATGAAATATATTTACGGGCAGTTGGCCAGACAACAAGCCTCCCACACTGAAATGATCAAGAAGATGCATATTTTGGGCCAACATTTTTCTCTGCCTTCCCTACCAGAATCCCCCTCTTTATCTAATCCAACCATTGAGGATATGGGATCCATTCCTCGTCGAGTGCTCAGTGTCGTTCCGCTCGGGTTCATCCCTTCAGTCTTAGCCATAAATGAATTGGATTTCTCACAGGACCCTATAACAAAAATCCAGATCTTTATCACTACCATGGTCCACAAGCTCAGAGAATGCCAACAATTCATCAACCGAGAGAAAGAACAACTATGCCTCCACTATGAGTAATAAATTTTCTATCATGAGGCCACGTGATCCCAATTAAAACAGGAATCCCATGCGCTCCAGGAAGTTAAAGAGGCTCGAAATTTTTTATGACTTACACGTTGTTGAAGTGGATGCACATGCAAAAACTTAGGGCCAATATGTAGACATTATCAATGACCACATCAAAATGGTCATTTCTCTTAACGAATCTTATTCCCAGGTTTCCCAACATGAACAGGTACAACCATACCTTCCAGCCCTACATAAAATGAAAGAGGTCATCGAGCATGTTTAAGTTCTGCAGTCCCATAATCTTGAACTTTGAGCATGACTAAAACAATTAATGTTGAAGGAGACCACACTCCAGAGGTAGATATCTGAGGCCTCAATAACCATTCAGGAGGTTCAAAACTGTGCCCAAGTTTTCATCGCACTGGTCACTCAAAAATTCAACTTGTGGGATCATTTACAAATCCCTCTCAAGCTCAATGCTTTCTATGATAAGACTTGTGCAGTAGAGGCTGAGGTTGTGAAATATAAATGAGATGTGAGTTCTTTACCTTCCAAGGAGAGAACCTATACAATACTTTCCATTACAGGAAGAGCGAAGGAGGTCATTGCAACTTGATCTTAGAAACAAACTATGTTTATCACTTTGATGGCCAATAAGGCCTTGGTCTAGTATAGTCATCTCTCTGACGTACAAGTTGTTTTCGGCCCTCTCATCAAGAAACTCAACATAACAGACCTGACAATCTATCAGGTCACAACCATGGAAGTCGATGAAGATATTTAGCTTACGTAAGATCTCTAGGGCCATTTGAATGATCATGAACACCAATATAAGGACTTCATCGAGGAATCCAAAAGCATTGTGCTATCCGTTGCAGTGGTAATTCTCTAAAGCTATTGGCTCAAGGATGAGCCAATTAATATTGGTGGGAGCATGTTGGCACCCAACATTTTGGGTTCATTTTACATGCGTTCACAAACAAAGTTTTGCATGCTCATTCCAAAGTTTTTCACACACCTAAGGTAATTCCCGAAGAATGACAAGAAGTGTGTGTCGAACCAAGTTTTGATAGTGTTTGGTAGGCCTAAACTAATATCAAATGCATGTCGTTCCTAGTTTTTATGTGCACCGGAAATCAAGAAGACACATGTCGAAATAAAGAAAGGAATCATTGGGAAATCCTCTTGCATTATTATTTCTAGCAGCACAAGGGATCATGGAGCTAAAAAAATATGAGCTCGTAGGGTAGTTAAGATTTCCCTGATTCCTAAAGGCTACATGGACTGCAAACAAGTTCCAGAAGCATGTGAGGCAGTTTTTTCAGTCAAAGAAGTGGAGCAGAGTAAAAAGAGACAGAGCTACCGAGTAGATAAAGATATAAAAGGAAGCAACAATATTAGAAATGAGACTAGCTAGATGTTTAGAGGATATCCATTGGGTCCTTGTTATCGATCTCACTCTGAACCTATTGTAATATTGTAATATTGTAATTATTTTGAATATATTCTTGATTCTACTATAAGTCTAAAGTTTTGAGAGAATGGACATTGTGCAGTGTGTTGTGTTTATGAGGATTTTTATAAATAAAGATACAAAGTTTTGTGGATGTCATATATATTCTTCTTAATGTATGTCTATTTTATAATGGAATGAATCTGGTAATAAAGATGTGAAAGTTTTGATCTATTTTGTGTCTATCATGTACAAAATGGATATGTGTGTGTATTGTTTTACTTCTTA